>APFE030745776.1:17534-41192 GCA_000404065.3 Pinus taeda
TCACATTCTAGTTTTTCATTGTGTTTTTCTCTTTCAGCAAGTTGGTATGTCAAGGTATCTATAATCATATTATTTTCTTCTAAATAGATTTTGAGTTTAGAGATTTCTTCATAAAGGTCATCTTCATCTAAAACATCCAAAAAATCATCATCTTCATAAGCCATCAGAAGTCTATAGTCATTATGATTTTCATCTTCATCACTATTTGATAGACCATCGCTATCTTCATGACTATAGTAGCTATTTTTACTTACACTTTGTTTTCTATTCCATTTTGTAGATTCCTTCCCTTTATCATATTTATCTTTATGAGGACATTTGGCAACATAATGACCGAATCTACCACATGCAAAACATTTGAAAGGTAGTTTACCTCTAAATCTTCTGAAACCCCGTTGAAGCTTCTTGACAAAGTTTACTTCCTCTTCTTCTTCTAAAATATGTCCTGATTCATTGAGTTCTTATTTTCCTTTTGCTAAAGCTTTAAATGTGGCTTCTCTCATATCTGATGGATCTCCTTTTCTCATCTCAAAGGTATTTAAGATTTCGTGAAGCTGTGTCATAGTAATAGTATGTAGATCCTACTTTTCTTCTATGGCAAATACTTTTGATTCAAATTTAGCAGATAAGGATCTTAAAACTTTTTCAACTAAGTTAACTTCCTTTATCTCTTCACCCAGATTCTTCATGCAATTAACAACCTCATCTATACATAAGAAGTAACTAGCTATAATTTCATCATTGTGCATCTTGAGAGTTTCATATTGAATTCTGAGAGTTTGCAGTTTAGCACGTTTTACCTCAGAGTCTCCTTCGTAGCTTAGAACGATTTTGTCCCATATTTATTTGGCTGATTTGAGCTGCATAACCTTGACAAACTCTGATTGTGACATACTTCCTAATAATGTATTGAAAGCCTTGGCATTGGTTTCATATTGCTTTTTACCTGCCGTATCTGTAGGAATTGCTGATGGAAATGTATATCCTCCTTCCACGATTTCCCAGACATTTTTTCCAAGAGATTGAAGATAGGTAGTGGTTCTTAGCTTCTAATAAATGAAGTTGCTCCCATCAAATATTAGTAGTCTGATGGATCCCCCGCTTTCTTGATTACTCATGATGATGGATCTACCTTCAAGCGATCAAGATTCTTCTCAAGGAACTGCTCTGATACCAATTGTTGGAAATAATACTGAGAGGGGGGGTGAATCAATATTATCATATCAATAATTTAATTTTCAAAAACTGATTTATATACGCTATTTTAGCTCAGTGAACTAGTGTGTATACGCAACTATACTTAATGAAACCAATGTATATGCAGAGATCTTTTGATTAACCCAAATTATCATGTAGTGAACTTTAATCTGTATATCAGGAATTCATTAGACACTGCAGTAAAAGAAGAATAAAGCATCACACATAAGCAACACACATAAACACCAAGATATAAGGTGGAAACCCAATGTGGGTGAAAACCACCTGCTGCAATCGTCTATGTCTTCTTTTAATAATAAGAAAATTTTGTTTACAATTTTTGTACTGGTGCAACCTTATACTAGTAGGCAGGCTTCTACCTGCAGAAGGCTACAACCTTCTCTCATTCTCCAGCTTCTACTAGAAGGGAGCTACAACCCCCTAGCTCTTGTACTAGCTTATATGTTTACTAGTATGTAGGTGTCGGCCTACAAAAGGCTACAACCTTCTCCTTTCTTCTAGGGACCATGTTTCATAAATTTTCAGACTCGATCCATCAACAACATCATTCAATTATCAAATATATCTACATCAAACAATCTCCTATTGAACCAACCACAACCAAATCAATCAATCACTTTGACAACCCATCAATCTAATCTTTCGGATGTTGTCACCAGAATACAGTAACCAAAACCCAAGCCAGAACCCAGAACACTGCAACAACAAACAACAGCAACTAAAACATAGATTATAAGGTATACGCTACTTTCATGAGACGAACCTGCATGTATATGCACTTTCCTCAAATCCAACCAGTGTATACATTTGCAAATATTAATTCATAATTCTGCAGCTATACCAGACTTCAGTTATACCCAAATCTTATCATTTATAGAATAATATATGCGTTAGAATTCAGATCTAGAATATTCTAAGAAAAAACACATAATGATAGTTCATTTTACGCCTTAAGATCCCGATCCATCATTAGATCTTATCCTCCCTCAACCACTAAGGTTCCTCCTTGGTTCAGATCTAGTAATGCACCATAACCCAATAACCTGCATTCTAGATCTCACTCTTCATCAGATATTCAATGCTTCAGTACCTTGGCCTAATGATCTTCTCCTCCTTTTATAGTCTTAGGCCTTTCTCAATACCATGGACAAAAACCACTTAGAACCAATACCTTGGATCAAATACCTAGTGTCAATACCTTGAACCCGATACCTTGGACCAATACCATGGATCAAAATACCATGGACCAAATACTTCAAACCAAAAACTTAGTTTTCCAAGGTATACACGCTTTTCCTTTTGTGAAAGTGCGTGTGTACATATACGCGACTTGTATACAGTGAACCCGTGTGTATACGCAACTTGGCCAATGGTGAACTTGTGTATACCTCTCTTTCTTCATTCTGTGAAGTCTAATCTATAACTTTGAGCTGTTAACCTACTATATTGTGATCTGTCATCTGAGAGAGTTACCATCAAGGACAACACCTGTGTCATAATGCCAACATTGATGTGTTTAATAATTTAGTATATGGATATGTTAATGTTAAATCATTAGATTTAAAATTAAACTAGCATAATTATATAAATTAAATCAAACTAGAACCATCTTAACCCCAAATCTATAAAGCACCTTGAGGGATCAAATATCTCGAGGTGCAAAACTATTTTTTGAGTGAAAAACTTGAGGTAAGGTTTGCACCTTAAAGATTTAATCCTTCTCGGTACTTGATATATCCAGGGTTAAGACTGATCTAGGATAGTGGTACATCTATTATAGGAACAACTTGAGATAAGCTCAGTTTTTTTTACAGCATTAGGAAAAATCATATTAGACTTGCAAACATATTCTCTCAAAGAGACGAATCTTAACAACCACAACTATATGAGGGAGTATTTCATATTTGAAACTTCTACAGGAAATATCATTGGTTGGACATATTCTTAGAAGAACCACATTCATTTTTATTATTTTGATGCTTCAAACCATCAACTAAGGTCCTTACCAAGAATGATTTGATCAAGCGAGAATTTGAGCAAAAATAACTTGTTAATGGGGAAAATATAACCTTCAAATTTCTACAAAATTTTAATTGGTTTTTATGTGTTGGGACATGTTCTGATGTCAAGGAACCAAAAGTAGAGAAAAAATAATGGAATTTAATCAGAAATTAAATAGAAGATAAGATAACACTCCAAAGTGGTGGGTGGTGTGTAGAGACATTGTTATATCAATAAAACACAACGCATTATGATCATATCATCACAATGCATAATGAACAATGTCACATCACAATAATGAAAATATCACATATATTTGATCCATAGAGTCCTTTTTTTATAAGTACCAAATTTAACCACCTTCTTTGAATTGCGAAGGATTAGGTCCAATGATGAGGCTCAATTGTTACAATTGTTTTTTATAAACTTGCTATATCTCGTTGGTTTCTTCATGTCAGTTAGTTGAATTTCCAAGTCAATACGATGATCAGGTGGATTCCTTTGACCATCTAGTTGATGGTCTTGCTAGCCAACCATTATCATTTAGTCAATTACTTGACCAACAGGACAACCACTCAATGGACTATTCCACAAGGTGATCATTCGACTGATTATCTAGTGTTAGTCAAACCTTCAAATAGTTGTATCTAGAATAGCTATAGGTGTGATGAACCAACATAACCTTAGCTTCCAACACCCTCCCATTAGCTTTGGAGGTTCAAAAGTTGAAATTATGTTTATAGGAAACACCCCTATCCCTCCATAATTGTAGCTTCATGAACCCTGAGCAAACCACATAGCTTGACAAACCTAGCTTCAGCCAAAGGATTTGTAAAGATATCAGTGAGATGAGCATCAATGCTACAATAGACAATAATCACAATCTTATCTTAAACCAACTATCATATATAGTGAACATGAAGTTCACATGCTTCATCTTACTATGTGTAACAATATTCTCAGTGACTTGAATTTCACTTTGATTGTCATAATAGACATTAGTTGATATGTAAATAAAAAATCCAAGATTTCCCAAGAGTTATTGAATCCAAACTACCTCCACCCTTATGTTAGCAACTCCACAATATTCTAATTGCATAGTTAACAAAGAGACTACATGTTTTTTTCTTTAATGATTTGATAAGGGGTCCAATATTAAAGTGAAACACATACCCAAAAGTAGATTTTATATCATCACTCTTTCCTACCTAATCAGTGTCATTGGTGTTAACCAACAAATATAAACTTCAACAATATTTGATACCAAAATGAGAGGTACCTTTAATGTAACAAACAATCCTCTTTGCATATTTTCAATGAATTTCTCATGGATATTGCATAAAACAAGAAACCACACTAACAAAAAAGGAAATTTCAAGTTGATTATGAGTCAAATATATGAGGCTACCAATTGGTTGTTGATAGAGGGTAGCATTGAATTT
The DNA here is from genome assembly GCA_000404065.3 of Pinus taeda. Taxonomy (NCBI): domain Eukaryota; kingdom Viridiplantae; phylum Streptophyta; class Pinopsida; order Pinales; family Pinaceae; genus Pinus; species Pinus taeda. The sequence continues at coordinate 22,196 of APFE030745776.1, forward strand.
TGGAGAGGGGAACTCTTTAGTTAGCTTAACACTCAATTGAAAAGAAGTAGAAGACAACTTGCAATCATCCATGTTGAATCTTTTCAACAAGTCCAATACATATTTAGATTGAGAGATAAATATGCCATCAAATAAATGTAATACTTGAAGACCAAGAGAGAAATGTAAAAGACCAAGGTTAGTCGTTTAAAAGGTATCAACAAGTCAAATCTTCAATATAAGGACTATATCTTATTAGTACCAATGATAAGTAAATCATCCACATAAATACCAACAATCAAAATATCACCATTGAGAAGTAATACATAAATACTATGGTCAAATTCACAACATTTGAACCCAAAATTGAGAAAGAATCAATCAATCTTAGCATAGAAAGCTTTAGGATCTTGCTTGAAACCATACAATGGCTATTGTATTCAATAGACAAGATTAATATCTATCACAAAACCAAGGGGTTTCCCCATGTTTATTTTTTCAAATAAGTCTCCATGAAGGAAGGAACTTTTAACATCCATTTGATGGATTTTCCATCCAAATGTGTAGCAAGTGAAGGAATAAGTTGAACAAAGTTCATCTTCATAACAAGGGAAAATACATCAATGTAATTGATGCCTGTTTGCTATGAGAATCATTTTGTGATAGAACAATAATTATGACACTAAAAAACACCTACAAAAGTGAATTTGGTTTTATATACCTATCAACAATTTGGACAAGATTTTTACCTTGTGGTTGACAAACTAAATCCCATGTGTGATTCTTTAGAAGAGAAACAACCTCATTCTACAATACATGTTCCCATTTAGGTTTTCCTTATGCATATGAAAGGTTTTAAGGTTGTCCTTATGCATTTGCAAGGGATTATGGATCACAAATTTCATGAACAAGATGCATAAATTCAAGGTTGTCATGTTGCTTGTGAGTGCAAGTCATCCAACCTGTAGAAAAATCATTGACATCTAATATAGTGGCTTTAATAGTTTTAACATCCCACTGAGGTAAACATGGGGTCAAGGAACGAACATGAGCTACAAAAAGTTGAGAAGTGAAGTGTATAATTTCAGTTAAAGATTACTGACTAATAGTTGAATCAAGAACAATGGTCAATGAAGTGATCGAGATATGAAAGCAAGGTATAGTCGAACCAAAATTTTCAGCAATGTCAAAAGGATCATTTTTCAATGTCTTAGAATAATATTTCAATAACTTAATTCCAAAATAATTATCACGGGAGATGACATTTATGCTTATAATGATTTGTTGATTGACAAGGTAAAACAATCCATATGCTTTTGACTCATTGGAATAAGCCATCGTGATATAAGCATGGCTCTTTGAATCCAATTTCTTGCTACAATAATCATGAACATGTTCCCGTGTTATGCATCCAAAATTTTTTAGGTGACCAGTGAATGGTTTCCTACCATACCAACATTTATTTTGATTCATACAACTCATGGATTTAGTCAAAACAAGATTTAAAATATAGTTGGTACAATCAATTGTTTTATCCCAAAATTTCATCAATAATTCCTTTGCCTGCAAAAGACATTGATCCATTTCAACTTGGGTGTGATTCTTCCATTCTTCCATGTCATTCTACTAGGGATTATGAGACACCAACCTTGTCTAAGAGATACATGACTAAGATAATATTCAAATGGTTGATTCATGATTCGCCACTATTAACTAATCTGAGGAATTTAATAGACTGACTGGATTCTTATGACCAAATCTCGAAATTCTTAGAATCTTTTGTATACATCACTCTTATTTCTCAAGAAATATACTTAAGTAAATCCTAAAAACTCATCAATAAATGTCAAAATATAACTGGCACCATCCAATGAAGGCATATTTATGCAACAAATATAATTGTGAACAAGCTCTAGTGGTTTCTAGCAGCCATGCTTTCTAAAAGTTGAAGGGTTCTTAATGATGATTTCCTAGCACACATCCCTTACAAACTCCATTAGTGGGAAGAATATTTGGTAGGTTAACAATCATATTCTATGTTTCCATAGTATATATGCTTTGAAAGTTCAAAATTTTGAGTCTTTCATGTCGTAGTTGACTCCATTCATTTGTCTATTCCATATGAGTAGTTGGTTTAGGGTCAAGTTGAGATAGGTCAAAAAACTTATACTATCCATCATACATATCAAGAATAACTTTAGCAAGATATGACTAGTTTTATTAAATAATTAATAATGAACTAATTTTGCGAATATTCAAAAAAAAATCATTCTATGCTAATTGCAAAATTGACAGTAAATTTGTGCTCAAACTAAGCACATGATAGACATTCAAGATTCTTCCAATTTTATAGGGTAAATCATCATGACCAGCAACATCTAAAGAAAATTCATCCTCCAATTATATCTTTTTCTCAGTAGATTTATCCAAGGAGGAAAACAAAAGAAGCATCATTCACCATATGTTCAGTACAACTAGAATCAATGAATCGTTCATTATGTGCAAAATGAGCATGCAATGCTTGAGTTCCAACTTAGAATGTATACTTATTTATCATATCAACAAGTCGATCATTCAAGCGATTTGAATTTTTTCTCCAAGTCATATCTCTTCTCGAAACACGTTTTCTTTGCATGTTTGACCTTCCCACATTAGGTACATGTCTTGTTATTACATTTTTTTCTTATTTCATTCAGTCCCATCATGTTTCTAAGGTTTTTGATTGTAATACTCATGTCGAATTCAACTTTCTTCTATGTTGGCTTGCTCTTTCCTCTAAGTAAATGAGCTTGGAGGTTATTACCAAGCTTCCCCTCATTAAACAACTTCTATTGATCCTTAATCCACAAATAATATAAGGTACCAAATGTATAATACTTACCATATTCCTTATGCAATCTCAAGTTGGTGCAAAGAAAAGAACAAAACACATCATAAGGTGTTTGTAGATTCATCGGGATTAGTTCTATGAGTTGTTCTTACTGTAGTTTCCCAATTTCAAATGTAAATTTTTTATATGAGCTAGATAGTCCTTGATTATTTCAAAGGAATGAGGATCAAGGTAGGTCGACTCTTTTTCTAACTACATGACTTGACTCTCAAGGACTTTGTTAAATACCAACCTTAGCTTCTTCTAAACATCACAAGGAAATTTAATCCTACTCTTCTGGAAATTAATCTCTCGATAAATATAGGTCATGATGATCCCAACAACCTCATCATTCTTTTCATTGATGTTAAACTTCATCTGATCATCCTTTAGATTTAGGTGTATACTTAGAGAGCTCTTTTCTCTTAAGAATGATTTCCATGTTTTGTGCCTAGACAACATAATTTTTCCTACTCAAAATAACAAGATCAATCTTGGAAGCCAACTTCAAAAAAATCCAATAGATATGATCATTCTCTAAGAAAAAAAAGTTGTCCAGCAAATCAATTTGCCAAAAGTCAGTCACGAAAATATATGACTTAGCACAATTTGTGAATAACAAGGATAGGTCTTAAACCATTAGTTCTAATACCATGTTGGGACATGATTTGATGTTAAAGAACCAAGAGAAGAGAACAAATAATAGAATCTAAAAAAAAATTCAAAAAAAAAAAAAAAAGATAAAATAATTCTCGTAGATGATGAGTGGTGTCAAGGGGCATTGGTGTATCATTAAAGCACAACACATTATGATGAGAAAATCACGATGTGTAATGAAAAATGTTACATCACAATGATGAAAATACCACATATACCCAATCGTATAAGGTCCTTTATTCATAGGTACCAAATATAACTACCTTCCTTGAATTGCAAAGGATTAGGTTTGATGATGAGGCTCAACCATTACAAATGTTTTCGGTAAACCCATGTGATCTTGTCAACTCTCTTCATGTCAGTTCATTGATTGTCTAAGTTGATCTAACAATATAGTTGATTCCTTTGACCATTAATTCATGGTCTTGCTAGTAAACCACTATCTTTTACTTGGTTACTTGAACAAGTTGTTATTATTCCAGAAGGAATGAAAAGGAAATCCAAATTTTATGAGCTCCCTTATTCTAAGGATTTATTAATAACTCACCTATTAGATCCTATGCACATCTTTAAAAATGTCCCAAATTCTATATTTCGACATATATCAGGAAAAATGGACACCTTATCTTCAAGGAGAGATATTTCTCTTTCGTGTACCAAATTTGATAGAAGACATTTGTGGCCAAACAAGGAAAATGAAAAATATGAAAAAGCTCCATGTATTTTGAAAAACAATGTGTTAGACCAACTAAAAAAAGTCATCCATTCAATGACACCTGTTGGTTATGGGTCATCACTGGAAAAATATTTTACATTTGACAGACATCTGACAAGATTTAAAACACTTGATTTTCGTAATTTCATGAAGGTATTATCATCATTTAACTTTTATTGGTAACATTATTTAAGTACAAAAATATATTTTGATATTTTGTTGTGTGAGAAAAATTACTAATGACCTTTGAGAAATTTGTTTGAAAGCATATCATGCGATTGGAAATTGGGGGGATTCACATATTACATTTGACTTAAGGAATTCCATCAGTCGATTGTCAATATTTGCAAGGTATATGATATGAAATGTTCATGTGTGAGAGACATAGAGGCATTATATTGCTTTTAATTTTTTATTAAAGGTTCATACTAATTTTCTATTCTTATATTAGGTGGGTGACCTTCAAGGAGATCCACGAATGTGAAGTGCCAAAATGGATGATGGAAATTGCAAAAATTGTATGTGTATTTGAGAAGGAGCACCCTAGAAGTTTCATGGATCTACAAGTCCATTTGCTTATACACCTAGTCGATGACATTGAATTGGAGGGTTTTGTATCCACAAGGTGGATGTTTTTCTTTTAGAAGTACACTAGCCTAGATCCATCTTGCTTCAAATCTATCATGCACAGAGAGGGATCAAATCCCTCGAAGTGCAAACCTTCTTTGTGGATTGTATAATTTGAGAAAAGGTTTGCACCTCGAGGGATTTGATCCCTCTCAATGCATGATAGATCCAGATTTAGGTGGGTCTAGGTTGGTTCCAGTTGGGGGCAACAATGTCACATTTTTAGATTATCATAATTATGAATATTTTTACTTGTACATCATATCTTGAAATCTATATGATAAGAAATACAAATAGTAACAAATAATATCAATGTAACAATTTTTAGTGATCAACCAAATGAAATAATTAATAATATATTGAAAAAAATACATCAATCATTTCATTCGGATTTTGATATGAAGAAAATATTGAAAAACACATAAATCACTTAGTAATTTATGTTAATGTCTCTTTTTCTACTTTTCTCTTAGACACACCAATACACTTCGCCATCTTTTCGTATCGATCATGGAAAAAGAGGTTGAAATCAAAGGCCATCCAAATATTTAACTCGAGATATCGCTATAAAAGTAAGACCTTATCACTCTATCCTTCCAATATTAATAGTTGCCTTCTCTAGTGTCAATCCCTGGGACTTATGAATTATTAATCCCCAAGTAAGTCTCAATGGAATTTTTCTATTATGACCTATTTCAATAGGTATAATAGGAACAATATGAGTGGATAGCTAGTCCCATGGAACTCCAACATAATTATCAAACTTTACTAAAACATATGTTGGAGGATTAGGAGGTGATGCTCCAAGATTACACACAATATCTTGAACTACTCCAAAGGCACCATTGACAAGTCAAGCATTAGTCCATAAATTTGAGGTAAGTGTAACCCTACCTCCAACATCAAGAAGGAGCTCATTATCCAAATTTTCCTCATATGCTTCAATTGTGTGGTTGCTAGCTAATCTTGTATCAACACTATGTACAACAAGGTGATTTAGGGATATCGACCAACACTTATTGTGATTGTGCACATCATCATTTGTTGCAAACAAATGTATAGCCTTATTAAATGACTCTTTTGTTGAAGCATCCAAATTGGAATTTGTATGTGTCATTAGTAATTTCCGGTCTTCTATTGTTGGAATCACATCTTTAATGTTCATTAATAAATGAGGAAAACATCTTTGATCATTGCTTTGACCATATTTCCTGAATATTGTATCAAGTGTTACAACAATTGTGAATAAATTCCATAATTCCTTTGCATGTCAATTAGATGCATATGCAGGTTTATCCATAACAGGAGGTAGTTGTCCCAAATCTCCAACTAATATAATTGATATTCCTCCAAAAGAAACATCTTTATTATGAGGAAAACCTTGACAATATGTGTCAACAAATTTCTCCCTATAAAACTCATCTCATCAATAAGGATGTACTTAACATGTTCCATCTCCTCTTGTAAGGTAATAAAATTTGACCCTTCTAAATTAGTTAAGTTCTTTAATAGTATATGAAGAGTTGAGTGTATTGTTGATGCAAATATGTTGAATGTTGCAACACCAGTAGGGGCCAAAAGAAGAAATGGGATCTTATGAGGAAGAGAGTCTATTTCAAGTGCTTGTTTAATAGCACTAATCAAGTGAAACTTTTTGGTACATGTTGTCCGTTGAATAATCATATACAAATATTCTTTGTTGTCAATCTCCTTTGTAATGTTCAAAAATTATCTTAAAAGCTATTTTTTGCTTTTCTCCCAAACTTTCAAATGAATATTTTTTAAAGATTCGGTAGTAACAATTGCATTCGCATTTTTCTTATTAGATATGAAGTTCACTGTGCATATTCATGTCTCTTCATCAACAAAGCTAGAACTCCATTTTTTCATAACATCACGGTCCCTGAATCCAATCAACTCAAATTCACTGGCATGTATAAACTTATTCTTATACAAACCTGAAATAATATCCCACTCATGTTGCTTAGAATCATTATGTACATGTAAAAGAATTTCATCCTCATCTGCACATCGAGATGGATCCTTTGAAGGTATTGGATTACGATCAATATGCCAAGGATTATAGGAAGAAATTTCCTAATTTGGTATGATGTCATCATCCTCGGCTCCAATATTTGTATGAAAATCATGAAATGGCTTGTACAATACCAACAAAACTCCACAAACATATCATTGTCATGAGGGGGAATTGAAGAAAACTTAGGAAAGACTCATACAACTGCATTATTTCGTGGTAACCATTTCTCTTCATGGTGATGTTTGTCAAATGGACAGGATCAACAACTTCTATCAATGAAAGGTTCTCCATACTCACAGATCACTTCATATATGCATCAACAAGAAAATTATCATTATGGTCATCATATGCATCAACTTTTACTTGTTTGAAAACCTTTGTCCCAACATTTCAAAAAATTAATCTATGACTACATTCAGAAAGTGGAATCTCCAAAATCACATGGCATGTTTCTTTCGCTCTTATATCCCTGTTAACAATAGTCTCACACAACAATGTTCTATATGCACATGTTGTTGGTTCATTTGGATTTTGAATAGAAGAAATACACATCAACATATCATGAAAGCTCTCTGGCCTTTTTTCTACTTTTGTTGCGTATTTCACTACGTATTTAATCACAACATGCCTAGAGAGAATAGGTTTCCAATCCGTATTTACATGCCACATTATTAATGTTTCACGATTATGTGCATTTAATCTATCATCATTTCGTCTAGGTTCATATATTTTTTGTCCATTCTCATCAACATCAAGTCTTGACATTTTGCATAGCTCCAATGGTGCCTTATATCTACACACCAACTTTCCACCCTTTTTTCGAAGGCATGATTTCTCATTGCATGTTATGTGGTGCTCAACAAAATTGAGAAGTTCTTCATAGTCCATCATTACATTAGATTGAAATATTTGTTCAGTGTTGTTTAAGCAAGGATGATCGTCATCATTTCATTGAATCCGGATTTTTATTTGATTCCTGTTGGGTGGATTGAATACATGTATCGATCTATCAAAGTATTCTCTTGCAAGTCTAACTTTAGTGGCGTCATTCCAATTCAATTTGTCCATATTGGGAGCATCTAGTTTTAGCTAAAGAAACCCGTGCACATGTGGATATGCACAATGTTTCCATTCATAATTACACCAAAAATCTGTAGCATGATGAACTTTTGAAAATATTTCATCTCAAAACAATGTATGTCTCAAATGCACATAACTTGCTACAATGTGAGGATTATCAATCACATTTTGGTGTATCTATTTCCTTGCTTCCTTTGGATCTGTAGGTGAGATGCCAGGTATCAATATATGAAAATATGGCCATTTTCATATCCACTACACTTAGTGTGAAGAATATTGTAGGAGTCCCAATTTGTTGAACCAACGCACATGATTATGCATGACATTTGGTCCAATATGCACGTGTTCCTCTTAGAACATGTTCAAATCTCATCAATCTATATGCAATTTTAGAATTGGGAAGATTTTGTAAACGCTCCCTTAACTCATCAATTGTTGTACGTAGTTCACTCATATTTTTTTTAACAAATAACTGCAAAAGAAGCTTGAGCACGATGTCTCATGATAATATTAAGTAAAAAGTATCTAAATAAAGGATGTCTCCCAAACCTATTATCACAAAATATGAGGAGATGTTTTGCATACCCATGAAGATGCACATTTCTTAGTCGTGGTTGTAACCAATTAGCTTCTCCTCTAGGGAACAATGTTGGAAATTCCATATCAAATAACCCTTCAATATTATACTCATTTATGGGAGATGAACCAATTGCAAACCAATTAATGACATTTGTAGTTTCACCATCTCGTTGGTTTACTTCTCCATTAGGATTATTTGCCCATGCTCAAATAATTTCAATTTCCCTAGGTGCATTTGGAGGCATTGGAGTAAAGGATGTTGTGTCACATTATTCTAAAGCATATTCATGACTTGGAGCTCTTTCCAATTACAAAGTCCATGTCATTGTCCATATCTAGTAGTATAATAGAATTAATCATATGTGACACATTTATTGTTTTTTCTTGTAACTCTTCCACAACATGCATATCAATTTCTACACCTTCATAATATGGATAATTTTGAATCTTATAGAATAATTCATCAAGTACCTTTTTCCTTCTACCAGTGAAATCATAGCTTGATCCTTGCTGACCTTTTTTCGCACAACTATCATTAAATCCAAATATTTAATATGTTGAGGTAATTTCTTGGCAACATCTTTGACATCTTGAGGAAAACTGATTGTATGTCCTCTATATTTGTATTGGCCACCTATTGAATGCAATACTGACAAAATTGGACTCGCTTATGCTATCAACATTTCCTCAACTTGTGTAAGACTTCCAAGGGTCAAAGGCTGCAACCCAGGATTCATATGATTTTGTGATTAAAATCTATGCTTATTAACCTCTAGTTTACATCTTGTACACATTGGACCTGTGTTAGTAGTCGCCACTTAAATGCCAAGATATGACTCTCCACACACATGACACATTTGAGGGTGACCTAATTTATCAATTCTTTCACGAAATATTTTATGTGCAGTAACTTCATCTTCATATGAAACCACTGGTACATTGGACATAATTTAAAGTTCTTCATTACATTGCTCCATTAGTTGATGATTTTCGAGATTCATATCGACTCGTACATTGGACATCATTTCATGCTCATCATCACATTGCTTCATTGATTGATGGATTTTGAGATTCATACCTATAGGAGAAACAGGTTCAATTGTTGACCTTACATCATTGAGACCTCTTAATTGCCTTCTTCGATGTGATCTTACTTGTTCTCTATTTTTGATTTCTTTGTTCTTCTTTTTCATCCTCATTCATTGCTTCAAATTTCAATCTTTTTCTTTCAAAATTCTTTCTTCATTCTTCTTCCCTTTCATCCTCATTCTTCTTTTGTCATTTTAGCCTTTTTCTTTCACGATCGTTGTTCTTCCTTTTGATCATCAATCATTTGTTTCCTTCGCTATCTCTGTTGCTCATTTTTTTGTATCCTCTTCACCTCTTTTTCCATTTCAATTAGTTCATTCATATGGTTTACTCCTTGTCTTCTAACTCTTTGTCTGTGTACACTTCTCATTTCTTCAATGTTGTTATTCTTCATTTCCTCATTACTAATACTTATGATGTTATATTCTTATAAAAATAACTAAACACATAAATTAAAAATTATCTACTCCTATATATTTTCATAACAAAAACTCAGAGTTTATTATATGGTTATAATAAATAATATTTTTTTATTAAAATAAAACAAAATTTTTATTTTATTTTATTTTCATTGAACATTTTTATGTATTTTATGAAAGGTTATGAATATATAAGAAACATTGAAAACTAAAGTGAATTAATGAAACGTTGAAAACTAAAGTTGCCTTCAAAGATAAGTTAGATTATTTCAATAATTTTATTATTGATCTTGAGCATTCTTTCCTATTAGGTATATAATTTCATTTTATTGTATTCACAAACAATTAAATAAATAATAAATTGAGATGTAAGGGGGTAAAATTTGAAAAAAATAATGGTTTTAGAGTGTGAAAAAGAGTAAGTGTATATAGCTAATAAGAAAAATCATCAAAGTCTTTTTTTCATACAATATTTTTGAAATGATTTCTAAACTTTTTTGTTTTTTTAAAATATAACCATTCATTTCAAAAATCCTCATCAACCATATTGTTGTGTACTATTTCCTATTAAAAAATGAATTCCTTTGATTTACTTTAGCATAAGGAGTGAAAATTCGTGAATCTACTTTGGCATAGGCGATGAAAATCATCATCATGAAACAATAATTTATTAGTATATATCATACATTTAGCTAGATAACTTACCTGTAATGGGGAGCACAAATCCAATGCAACGCAACTGAAAAGGAACACGAATCGAGGTAATCAGAAGAATATCGAGCGAACAAAATCAATTGGTTGTGTTATTTGAGTTTTAATTGTTTATTTATTTATATGGTTATTTAAATTTATGATATACTTATACATCGGGGTCATACTAAGTTGTAGAATGTGCTTTTCCGTGCAATGAGAACTCTAAAAAAATATGGTTGACAAAAGGCATATCCAGAGGGTTGCATGGCTGAAGGGTATGTATTGAATGAAGCATTTTTCTTCTTATTTGAATTCCTTATTTTGAAGACTGGTCACACTTTTGGGATGCAGAACGAGCATTAGATATTATTGATGGAGAAAAAATGAAATCTAATGGTGTTGAAGTAGAAATTAGTAAGTAAATTCATGATTAGTGTGGTTGTTTTTCTTGCAATAATTAATATACTCTATAATTTATTTGTCAAATATACAACATGACATTTGGAGTTTGAAATAAACATGTTGACATGTAATAGCCTCAGAGGAAAAGTGCTATATTCCACAAGTTCATTTTGTACCACATGGACTTTATGAACAAATGGATTTATTTATATCATAATAAGAGAGAAGAAGTGTTAGAAGCAAGGGGACAATTTAAGATATCAAAACCCAAGGAATACTCAATTTCCCATTGATCTGCTTGGGGAATGAGGAAAAGATTGCCCACTACAATGGGTTACTGAAAAAATAATCAAAATCAAATAGAAGATGTAGGTATAGTTTCAAACATAAAAGAAGATGAATTAAGCATGTGTAGAGGATGTGAGAGAAAGATACAATTGGAATTTTACAAAATGTTATTTTTGTCATTATATTTTTTTTCATTGAAATAAATGGTCTTTCATAGGCGAGGAAATATCCTGCAATGTGGGCATATGGTCGACATTATCATGTATAAAGTGTAGATGTAAAGAGACGATCATTTGATTGTGGCATCATGGTTGATTTCAAGAAATCTAGTCGAGTAAGCTCAAAAGATAAGAATATTATTGAAGGGAAACTACAATATGTTGGGAAAATCCAACAAATTATTGAGTTGGATTATCGCTCTTTTAAACGTTGTAATTTTAAGTGTAGATTGTATGAAGAATTTGAGAGGACACAGAGACATTATACCCATAGTGGATTGTTTTCTTTAGATTCCTCAAGGTTTCTACCAGAGAATAAGGAGCCTTATGCTCTACCAATCCATTATGAGCATGTATTTCTTTAACTCAAACAAGAAGGGGTAGTGATAATTAATTTTCTAATTCATAGTTTATTATCGATATGTGTGTGTGTGTGTGTGTGTGTGTGTGTGTGTGTGTGTGTGTGTATGTGTGTTTATAAAATTGTTAAAACATAAGACTAATATATGTATGTCGTTCATGCATAGGCATTTTTCTACAAAGATATTTTGGACCCGAAATAGATATTTGTCATACATTATGATCTAAGATTAAGGATGTATTTGACAATGTATTAGTGGATACTGAGTATAACAATGATGGCCAACAAAATGAGAGAGAGGAATTAGAGAACATTGAAGAAAATGACATCCATAATGATGTTGAAGATTGTTATGTTCAGACACAAAAAGATGAAAATAAAGAGTTAGATGATGTTATAAAAGAAAACAATATGGATTGTATCGAAAATGATGATCCAAATAGATCTAGTGACAATATAGGTGGTATGGAGTCAAATTTCAATGATGATGAAGATGATGCAAGTCAAGATGAGGATGATCATAATATTCAATACTTGAGAGAACATATGAACATTGACAATGATAATGTTGTGGCTCCTAGAGACAACCACTGGGTTGAGGAGAAGGGTCAATGCCTAGGACATCTTAATGTCTCTTGAAGATAAATCAATATTGCTCAAGAGTTAACTGTAAAATGATTTAAATTTGGTTCGATTGCCTTATTCAACGGAAAATCACAATTCATACATTGACAATACTTTATTCCAAATATTTATGTTCAGTTATGGTGGCCTACACAGAGAGTGAAGTTTCTTTAATCGTTGTAGTATAAGTGACAAAACGAATGCAAGAGAGAAATTCAGTGCAGAGGGCTAGAGATGGAATCATGTACACTAAATTCCAATAGAATTATGAAGAGACAAAGGGAACAGAACTAGAAACAATGGAGCGAATTTTAAGGCCTTCAATCTCACATATTACAGGTACCATTTTTCATAGCATGACATAGATAAATCTGACATACAAGACTAAGTTCTAGTAGCTACAATTACATGGTTTCTAAGAGGAAAGAAACATATAGGAAAATTATAAACAAAGACATGAAAACATACTACACATATCAATGTTTGGAATCACCATAACATCTTTAATAATCTTCAAAACAACATACATCTCATAAACTCCAAAACTTGCAAAACACACAGAATATTATGGCCTCTAGAATATAAAATCGAACCCCTACAAATGAGTTCTTCCTCCCTTTTATAGGGAGAGTCCCAACAAAAACAATTACAAAAATATATTGAAGTGCTACAACTATCTAAACTAATAAAATAGCAAGCGTTCTAATGGCCTAGTTGTCCAAATTATTCCATAAAAAACTTGATTCCCTCTTGAAAATAAAATATTTATAAACTTTCCAAAATGATAGCAATATGTCATGATTCCCCAAATCAAAAAAATATCAGTGTAGGCTCGCTTGATCTATTGAAGTGGACCCATGCTCCATTACCCATCTTTTCTATGATTTTTGAATGTTTAAAAGCATCACCAACTTTGGAGGGGAACGATGCTTGATTTACATTTGGCTGTTGAAGATAACCTCTTGTAATGGTGGTTGCATCTAAGTCCAGATGTTGGTAAGTGACTTTAAAATCAACCAATTAGTATGAGGTTTGACCAAAAAATTCAATTTGGATTTATCAAGATCAACTTCACTTAGCTGGTTAACCTTTTTAGTGAACTTGCCCCCCTATTCAAGCCAATTCTTGAGAAAGCTTTCAACATGTGACAGGGAATCCTCTAGACAATTAGAGATGAGATTTGATTCAAGGAACCATTATTGGCTTCAACTAGGGAATTTGACATTTCACGACCATCACTGATGATTTTTTTAACTAAATGTATCTTGGATTCCCATCCCTTAAGAATGATTGATTTAAGAATTTCATCAATTTTTAGAAAGTCGGAATTCATCCCTTCAGCACCGTCTTTCCATTTTAACATTTCATTGAGATCCTTCTTGGTTTCATCATAACATGATATCATTTATACTAACTCACCAGTTAGATTATTTCCCAATCCATATTGTTCCTGAATCAAACTCAATTTCTCACATAACAATTGTTGATGCCTTTGTAGTTGAACATTTAAATCATGAACCTCCTGTTTGAAATCCTTCAGTTGAAGGGTCTCAACCTATAATTGTTTTATTTTCTTCTAAGATTCTTGGAGTTGTTTTTCTTTTTCCTTGATCTCCTTTGCATGTTGAATCTGGAGGGAATTGAACTACTTTTGTAGTTCTGCTAGTGAAATCGCCTTTTGATCTAATTGAGCTTTCCATTGTGCTCTCAATTGTTCCTCCTTATTGATGAGTTCTTTTTCTAGAGAGGCAATCTTCTCATCCTTCTCCCTTAGAAATTCTTGTACTTCAATGGATCTTTCCATGGTGGCATGAGCATATGAAACTATGAATTGTGTCAACATTCCAAGTTCATTAGCAGGGGCCACTTAAGCACCTTTCTAGAGAACTTCAAGAGGAGCAGTTGGTCAAGTTTTCCCTTGGAATAAGGCCTGGATATCATCTATCTTTGTTTTCTTCCTTCCTCTTTTCATCACTACTTTGTGCACGAGGTTGTTAAAAATGTCCATTGGATGGATCTCTTCAATGTTGAGAAATATCTCTAAAGTACGATTGACTGGAATAATCTCTACTTCAGGCAAGGTAACCAATGGTATTTTCTCAACTATAGATTGCTCCGTCATTGTGCACTATTGAGAAAAGTGATTACTTAATAGAGTCTGCTATTCGAAAATATGTTCCCCCTCCAGGACCTCTTTCCCTTGTTCACCTTGCCTAGAATGTTTCAAGGCCTGATCAAACTGGTCCCAAACCTGTTCCATGCTTGGGTCTACTGTATGCATCTCTCCTCTAGGATTTGAAGAACTAGTTGTTACTATTTGTTGTTGTTGAGGAGGAACTACTAGTTGGGAGGAACTCTCCTATTGAGTAGATGTTATAACACCTTTTAAAGATACTTATGTTTGTAGAGGAAGCTATGATAAATCTAATGGCAAGGGGGGAAATCTTACATTTCTAAAAGCAAGGAACTGTTCTCGCTCTTGAGCTGATAATTCCTTGTCCACCCTTTTCAAAACTGAATTATAAGAAGCTTCTTCGGCAAATAATTCATCAATTTTATTTTCTTCATGAAGGAATATTCTAATACGAGATACTAAGGCCACCTATTTCACTACTCCATCTGGGTCATAAGGCCTAGTTGGAATGGTGGCTAGCTTTAATACCTCAATAGCTTTCAGCTCCCTTTCAACATGTCCATAATTGGCCAAAGATAATATTCCAAAATGTAGAGGGATTTGATGCCAAACCTTCTTGTTGGAGTCTTTCAAGGCTTTGGTAATCCCATGACCAACTGTTTGGTATGCTACTTCCCTATACAACAGCTTGCCTGGAACATAAAATGGCAATACATGTGGGTGTGCATAGCTACTGAAGAATATGATATATGTGAAATACTCTTCACCAAACCAATTCCCAATTCTCTTAAGGTTTTCCATAACTTCTTGACACATCCTGAGGGGTTTGGTTTCAAATATAACTTCATAAATTGGGATCATGACATTGTGACAAATCTGATAAAAATGACCAAAATAATTGGTCTCCCAGAGTACATTGTGATAAATTTTAATTGGTGAGGGATCAGAGATGGTCCACTTTGAAACATTGCTGGAAAAATGAAGAGCTAAAATGTGTTTGGAAAAATTGTTGGATAGTATAGTGGCCCAAGAAAAAATGTACCCCTCATATGCTCCATTAATTAAAGGAACCCAATTGTCAGGGAATTCAGACACATTTGGATATGCATGCAATCTATAAAGCATGGAAATAACTTTACCAAAAGGGTAAGTGAGTGAATCTATAGAGTACTTACCATCTTGATATTTTTTGTGTTTGTTCGAGTCACTCCTCCGTTCTTTAATAGAATCATCTGGATCCCCATGCTTCTTAAAGAAGTCCTCTACATACTTTTTGTTGTAGATGCATAGAGAGTTTGCTAAGTGATACATCTCTTGAAAGGAATTTGTTGTGAATAAACCAATTGTGGTTCCTTTCTAAATGTGGAACTTACTTTCTGTAATGTCTATTGTTTCAACAACCCATTTTACCATATATATATAGGGAAAAATTCGAGGCCTCACTCCAATTCTATGCAAGAAAGAGTTCGTCATGTCCTGCAGAGTTTCCTCTAAAGTTGGGGTTTCATCGTCGACTACAACTATTTTAAAAGTCACCTTAGGGCCTTCTTCTTCAAAGTACTTGTAAATAACTTCCCAAGAGGACTGTCTTGAATCCCTAGTACAAACTATGTCTCTAAATAATCTTGTTCTTGGTAATTTCTCATAAATGGTTTATCTAAATGGGCCGACTAGTTGTTGTATAGGTGCCTTCGATTTCCCCTTGGCTTTCTTCATTTCTTCTTGACAAGAGTGGTGGGGCTTCCCTGGTAAGAAGAGGTACTTGGGCGATGTGGGTTCACAAAGGTTGTTACACTAGTTGACAGTCGGGTGGAGGAAATTGTGGACAGGTGGAGCAGATAGACACAAAACAATTTGAAATAAACAAGTTTAAATTGCAATGGTCGAATCGTTGGGTACAATGGTTGGTGTGTAGGGGTTTATAAGTGGGAAAAGGGAAGGGGACATGGAGGATACACGTGGAAGAGTTGGATTGGGTGGAGATAAAGGGTGGAGAGTGATGTCTCAAATGTTTTCTCACTCCCCTGTCATCCTTTCTTGATAGTGATCCCAGTCACTGATGTGGTCACCACATTAGCCTGATAGGTAGAGACACCATTTTATCTCCTTCGATGGGGTGCATGGGAAGATTTGTAAGCAAGGTAATATTACCCAAAATTAATAATAACCATCCATTTTTAATTTTTACTTTATTGAATCTAACTTTCCACAGGCAAGCGCCGACCTAACTGTCGTGGTTGTTACCACACCAAAGCTTCTCCAAGGTGTGTGTGCTTGAAGATGGATGGAGATTTGTCCCATAGGTGGTTAATATTTAACCATTTACATTTGGAAAGTGGGGAGAAGGCCCACTACCACTTGGTGGCTCTTGTGCACTGAAAATGGTGTTGCCTACGACTTCCTCTCTACTGAGCTGGAACCCAGATGCCTTGGTGCCATGGTATTGAAATTCAATTAGAAATTTCTACGAGATTCTGGGATTTATCTTCTATTGTTCCCTACTCCCCACAAACTTACACCCTTTTATGAATTAACAAAAAGTTATAGGATTCTGACCCTTCGGGGTATGTTGCCGAGATGACATCTTGTTGTCGCCAACCAAGCCATGCGTTGACCTGTGATTGGTCCATGTGTCATCCATATATGGGCCCTTCGAGTGCTTGAAAACACCAAAACTATATGCCATTTGTCCACCTCCCATTGGGAATTTGTTGACGTTACCTTTACCCAATGATATGTTGCCACCTTCCCATCTGGAGGAGAGAGAGAGCATCCTTAATCCTTTATTTTGCGAACAATTTCTTTGTAAATGGTTCAATCCTGGTGCTTTCAAAAACTCATTTATCAAAAGGTTATGGGGTTCTGGGGTCACGGGATTTATGCCTTTAATTTTTGTTATAGGGTTTCGTCCGTAGACAACCCCAGCTCCAACAGGTGATAGATCCCAAATTCCCTGGTCTCATGGTCCCCAAATATTTTTGAAATTCATTTTCTAATAAGTTATGGGAGTTTGGGGTCACGGGGTTTCCAGTATTTTTTACTTTATAGGCCCAACTTTGACTTCCTCTATCTTTTGGTCTATCATGTTGAAAAAGGACGAAGAGCCTCTTGAATGACAATACATTAAATATGCAATTGTTAAACATTATAATTACATATAGTGTATATGTAAAACAACATAAATCTGAACCATTAGGATACATGTATGAAAATTTTGTTCATTTATTTATATTATAAAACAAATTAAAATATTTCACTAATACTAAGAAAAATTCTTTTCTATGGGAAAAAAGTATAAAAATTTAATTGTACTAATGTTCTTTATGAGTAAAAAAATACTCTCCAAGTCAAATCATTAAATTTGGTCGTGTAATGAAGATTGGGTGTGCATTTATGTCAAGCAAGCCAAAATTGCCTTGCTTCACTAAAATGTGCGCCCATGCTTCATTTCTTGGCCTATGTGGATGATTCAAATTGTACACTATTTATTTACTAAGGACATTATGTATTTTTCTTGATACTTGGGAATGTTGGAGTTGGAGTTGATAATTTGTTGAGACTTGAAGCCCTTATTTTGGTACTATTTTATCAGTCCTAGAAGGATATTTTGTCTGGTGAGATAAGGATATGTGAATTATATTCCTCGTGATGTTGATATATACAATCTTATTATGCAGTTAATTTCTTTTGATGTTGCTAAAATTGTATCTCATGTAAGCATTATGCAATTTTATTACTAATAGAAAAAACCATGCTCGAGAAGAATGGAGAGACCTTTCCAGGAATCCCACATCTCTGCCTGATTAATTGAGGAAATGCCAATCCCCCAAGCATAACACAAGAATGCTTTACCATTTTGGTTAAAAATTACACCTCCAACTCCAACAACCCCCAAATTTCCTTTTGAGGCACCCTATAGTAAATTTTGCCACATGATGCACTAATCATATTGTAAATTTGTTATACTATGCAAAGAAGATATATTTTGTATTTCAAATGGAAATTTAGTACATTCCATAGCATCGATTTCTCGGTTCAGTAAATTATCACCTTATAAAATTCCATTTCATTGTACAAAAACAAAAGAGTAACTAGATCTCAGTGAGACCATAACTAGATAAAACCTCCATGAAGGACACATAAAAGTAAGTCCTCAAAAAGACTAACAATTTATTCAAAAATGCATGTTAATAGAAAATATAATGATATATAATGAACGTTAACA
>APFE030745776.1:41483-52939 GCA_000404065.3 Pinus taeda
GTGTGTGTGTGTGTGTGTGTGTGTGTGTGTGTGTGTGTGTTGAAATGTGTTACATTGTTACAACACCTAAAAATTGATATTTTGAAACTCGAGGATGCTTGGGAGGATTCTGCAAGCCCTCCTCTAAAGAAGAAGAGTGTCTCTTTCCTTCTTTGGACATCTGTGATTGTTCAGGCACTACAATACACACATCCTTTGATCCTTGATGAAGCTGTCAAATTCTCCTTTCATCATATTCTCTCATATTGGCATTTTCGCTTCTTAGTCTGTTCAATAAATCTACATTATTCTTATATTTCTGCTAGTTCTCAGTTACATTCCTTTCAAGATCTTCTTTTATAAATTTCAGTTGATATATTCATTTGTCCAATTCACTAGTGAGTTATTGTACTTCATTCTCAAGCTCTTTTTCCCTCGATTGTTGTTAATTTGTTGATTCATTGATTGTTTCTTATTTTCCCTCTCTAATTGCTACTGTGAATAAGAAACTTGGGATTTCAAACTTTGTTTCTCCATGTCACATCCAAAATGTTGTGCTTTTAGGTTTTTCATGATATTCTTGTGTAGATATGTTATTATTTTATCTCTCTCAGCTACCATATTCTTCAATGATTGAAAAATTGGTGGTGATACATACAGATCACCCATAAATTTGATGGCTAAGACAATTGTCTCTAAAACCTTTACTCATGCTTTTAAATTGGATTTCTTTAAGTACTTTGAATGAATTACTTATCTATCCTGACTTGTACCTTTACCCTCACCCTTGCCTTTATCCCCACTCTTAGTACCACCTTCTAAAAAGTTTCAATATTTTTCTATTTCAAGTTTTTTAATCTCCTCTTTTTCCTGAGAAATTTCAAGGTATCTTTCTTTCAACTTATTAGCTTACCTATGATAGGTTTCCTCCAACTTTGTCACCCTTTTCTTGTATTCTTCAACATCTTATTCATGCTTTTGTTGGTCTTGATCTATAGATTTATTTGCAATTTCAACCTTTAAATATTCAATCAATGTATCTTTTTCATTAAATAACTTGACTAATTTATCCTTAGAAGTATCTGAAGTTGCTAGTGGAGCTATATTGAGAAACTTTGGTCTTCTTCTCAATTCCTCTTCAAGTTCACTAATTTTTTCATCATATGCAACCTAAAAAAATTTAAATTTTGCACGTAGTTCATCTATCTCCCTCACACCTTCGTTACTCATTCTGGATAAATGATTATGCAATTAATCTATAATTTTATCCTTGGTGTTTATGTCTTTCACTGATTTTTGTGTTTGTTGCACAATTATTGATTCTAACACTATAATATTCTTAAAGTGGTCAACAATATCCTTCTCCTTTAGTTTTTACTTTTCCTTCTAGCTGTATATAGAGGAATAATCATCCATTGTATCTTTTTTGTAATGGATCATTCTATCATATACTGAGAAAAGAAATATGTTATCAAAACTATATGTCAGACTGTCACCATTTAAAATTGGAGATGTAGATGTTGAATCGCCCATAAAAGGGAAATTATATTGAGGTGTCAATTATTTAGAAGGAATTATGTCTATTATATAAACATCTTCATTACATGTTTCCGTATAATGGTCCACACCTTCTTTCTCCTCATCTTCATCCACACACACATGTAAGTGTGCTAGAACACTACCAACTATATCTTCATCATGGAAAATTGTATCAGCAAAAGTTTCCACACCTTCAATCGGAGTCTGTTTAGGTTCTTACGCAGTGGTTTTCTTTCGTTTTGATTTCCTAATGTAAGTTTTAAAAGGCCTTGTTTTAACATCGGTTTGATACAAATAAATAATTTGTTGTAGTGTTCCCGAGAAAGTGAACTTAACCTTGATAATTTTACTTTCTTGTAGGGCATAATGTAATTTTTTAGCCAACAGATGAGGGAAATATATGGTTGTGCCTTTAATCAATGAATGAATAGCCTCATGTAGTCATAGGAAATATCAAGCTTGTTATGATTCATAATTGTCTTAAGGACAACTTGAATCAATGATTTATATAGTCCTTGGGGAACATCTTGCATTTTTAATCCATTCCTCAGAACAAATACTTCTTTCCCACATATTTTATTGGACATTTCAATATTTTCTACCTTAGGTGTTTTCTTGGAGTTAAATATGGCTCCCTCTCTCTACGGAACTTTTGTTTCTCTTACAACTAGATCAAGGCCCGACTTAATCCTATGCAAATATATTTTTAATTCCATGTATTTATCATCATAACTTTCTATAGCCTCATCTATCACATCATTTTCAAAATCGAATTGTCCAAATATAAAATTATAAAACCATTCTTTTCTCAGGATATCTAGCATACCTGGTGGACAATTGTTTGTATCTCTTCATGTATCAGCACACATCTTGAATTTGTTTACTGTGAACTTCTCCTAGGAACCCTATGTGTTAACTATTTGTGGAGAAGAGGACATCCTCATTTCATTTGAGGCCATCATTGTTTGGGGTCAAGGATCACTAGCTGAATGCAAGAATGCATGTTGCGTATACCGTGAGGAATGCACGTTAAATGCAAGAATGCACACTAAACGAAATGTGACGAATGCAAAATTTCACACTGAATAAACCGTGAGGAATGCATAGGCAAATGATTTTTTTTTTTTAATCTTATTTCTTTATTTTTTAATAAATCACTTTTATTAAAAAAAAAAATATTAAGTGAATGAAATTGTGTATAAGGTGATTTAACTTTTCTTATTTACTCCTATATTTTCTCAGACAACAAATTAAAAATTCAAATTTAATATTAAAAATAAGAATACAATTTATTAAAAATAACACTTTTAAAAATAGGGCTGCAAGATTTTGATGGCATGTAAGATGGACATCACTTCTTTCTCATGGGTAGAATTGACCAAATTTCCATCATGCAACTAGTTATTCATAAATGATAATAATTGTCCTTTTTGCATTAAAATGGCACCCAAACCTTTTTATAGTAAATTTCCTAACTAGGTCACTTGACCTAATATTAAACTTAAAACCCTAAACAGTATTTACAATATAGAAAACCCCTAAAATATACCCTACAAACCCTAGGTGTTATCTCTTTATCTATCCCTCGACGACATTTAAACCTAATTACACTTGAATTATAAGGTCATCCAACCTTACTTATAGGGTTTTAACCAAGAAACTAAAAGCTTCAACTATTAAAATTCAAGTTTGATTTTTCTTAGTCCATCACCTTGTTCCCAAACATTCCTAGTGTGGATTTATTTGAGGCACAAAAACCCTACCATTTACCCTTTGAAATCCATGCAATTTGGAGTATTTTTTAACAACACAAACATATATGTAAAAAAAAAAAAATTATTTAATTGTATTAATGTTACCTATAGTAAAAAAATACTTTGTAAATTGAATCATTCAATTTGTCCTTGAAATGAAGGCTAGGTGTGCATTTTTGTGGAGCAAGACAAAATTTCCTTGCTTCACTAAAATGCACGCCTAAGATTCATTTATTGGCCAATCAGATTGATCCAAATTATAGATTGTTTATTTAAATATTTTAGATACTTTTGCATTGTTATATCTTTACTTAGTCTTCATTTCCAAACAAGAAATAAGAACTAGTCCTATTTTTCTCCATTCTCCTTACTTATTTATCTTCAAACTCTAACTACGCCACTTGACCTAATCTTAAACTTAAAACCCTAAAAAATATGTATAATATAGAAAAACCTTAAAATAGACCTTGCAAACTCTAGATGCTATCTCTTTATATGTCCCTCAACAACATTTAAACCTAATTACTCCTAAAATAAGGTCATTCACCCTTACTTATAGTGTTTCAACTAAGAGACTACAAGTTTCAACTATTGAAATACAAGTTTTATTTTTCTTAGTCCATCACCTTGTTCCTAAACATTCTTGGTGGGAATTTATTTGAGGCACAAAAGTCGTGCCTTTTACCCTTCGAAATCCATTCCATTTGGAGTATTCTTGAACAGCATAAATATATATGTGAAAAGTTAAAAATATTTAATTGTATTAATGTTACTTATGAGTAAAAAAGTATTATCCAAGATGAATCATTCAATTTAGCATTCAAATGAAGTGTGGGTGTGCATTTTGTTGAAGGAGACCAAAATTGTCGTGCTTCACTAAAATGCATGCCCAAGCTTCATTTATTAGGCAATATGATTGATTCAAATTGTATATAATTTACTTAATGTTTTTAAGCACTTTTGAATTGTTACAACATTCTAAGTTTTCATTTGACTTTCCTTAAGTGAAAGTTGTGTATAAGTGGGGAACATCGTTATTTAGGATATTTGTCAGACATGATGCAAGGCTATATACTAATGTTAGGAATTGTCCAATTGTGTCCCACTTAAAATTTCATTACCAAGAGTGTAATTGGTTTGGCCTGAGAGTGCATATTTGTTCTGACTGTGATTATTGCCAGATATTATCAACTATTATTCCGACAAACTTGGGTTTCAGTATATAACATTTTCTTTATGAAAATGACTATGTTATGTTGCATAAAGTGGTTTATATTTAGCTTGTAAAGATCATTATTACACAATAAATTAAGTATAGGTCCTGGTGTGCATCAATTAGAGGCACACAAACCTTGACTTTAACCCTATGAAATCAATCCAATTTGGCATATTCTTGCATAACATAAATTTATATATGAAAAAATAATGTTAATTATGAGTAAAAAATAATCTCAAAGTTTAATAATTCAATTTGGCCTTGAAATGAAGGTTTGGCATGCATTTTTATGAAACAAACCAAAATTGCCTTGTTTCACTAAAATGCACGCCCAAACTTCAGTTTTTGGCTAATTTGATTGATTCAAATTGTAGACTATTTATTTAATTATTTTATATGCTTTTCAATTATTATATATTTACTTTGACCCTTAAATAATTCTTCTTCGAATTTCATACAACATTCCAATTTTTAATTTAACTTGCATTATGTGAAATTTCTGTATAGGTTTTTCTTCAATTTTCTCTTGGGAAGAAGAATTGTCTTATTAATTTAGAGCAATAATTCCAAATCTTCACATTAATTGGAAACCTGGGTAGCTTATGTTATTGCAAGGTGTTGACGGTGCTAGACCCGCCAACATGTCAAGGGATCTCCCCAACAAGAAGTCCCAATTAGACCTCAGACCATTTGGTGTAGGAGTCTGAGCAGTCGGTCGTACGGTAATGCCTTGACCATGATTTCGCACAGAGGCGAGTAAGATGTCCCTGTTGGTAGCAAGGGTGTGACAGCTGCAATAAGTCAAGGAAGGTGCATGAGAGGTTCTAACACATGGAGAGTGAGGTGAGTGCACCCCTTGGAAACCTATAATAGTACTCGGCTTGGAAGGGAACACACAAGCGAAGATGCATCACAAGTTGGAAAGAAAGTTAGCGAGCAATCCAAAGTGATGGTTAAAAAAACAACACAATTTAGAAAGATTCATACATACTTATACAGAATAGTCCATACATGCATATGTAAGAAAACAAATACATATATTATTTAGAGTAAACCAAATACCATAGAATACAATACAACATATGCATGAAACATGTTGGATCTGTTATATTAAGAAGTGTAAGTTCCAGTCATACAATACATCCATGTCCAACCACTAGTTCCGAAAGAAAAATGTTACAGCCACAACTGCCTACTCCTCCAAAGAGATATACTAGCTCTGCGTAGTGGAGAAGCCAAGGCTTGTTACAATATTGTCCAAGCTCTCTCTAAGATAGTCCTATCGGAAGCTTAGCTAAGCCTATACAATGAGTTATGAGGTACTATTTATAGCAAAGGGTGGGGTGACCCTTGACATTCCCCTTTGGGACCGTTCATCTACCCTCATGACTCTTCAACTACTCTATGACTATTACATTCAATTATCGACACTTGAACTTCTACTTGACAAGACATTACATTACAATGCACATGTGCCCATGTGAGACAAAATGGCTTGAGAAAGCCATGCAAGACATCACTGACACTCAGACCATTGTGGTGAGACCAACATTTTGAGATGTTTGTGATGTTCGAAGGTGATGAATTGATGCCAATATTGGTTGTCCATGATGGTGTCTGTGCGCTCAATGGTGACATCTTGCTGAAGCGAACTCTTGCCTTCGTTGCATCTGGATGCACTGATATGGCTCCTCTGTCCAACTCGTCTGATAGCATGCACATGGTTGTCCTAGTAAGACCAGACCGACAACATGTTTATGCATAGTGTCTACACTACTCTCTAAGTATGTGCTAGTGGCCATTTGCATCAACTTATAGAGGTACATGTTCAGCTCCAATCAAACTTGCTTCTTTTCTAAGCCTCAGTGAGTGCGCTGAATGGGTGGGATCACATGCGTGTGCACAATGACATGCATTTTGTTGCATTCCTTTGCAAGCAATCAACAACATTGATCACCTTGTCTATTGTGTGATAGCTGCTGGGATGGATCTATAACTTGTACGAGCGTAGTTTAATCCGTGAGTGCATGTTGTTCCCCCGGTTGTACCTATTCTTGATGCAACTCATTCTATCGTCTAGGCAACTCCTATTCTTCCTTGAGTTACTACTTCAGCACATGCAACTCCTTCTCTGTTACGTTCTCTGCCTTCGCGCGATCTTCATGTTGCGTCGTCACCTCATAGCCTGAGTCTCCAAAGTTGCTTTATCACAAGTGGATTTGCTTGAGCTTGCAACTTTGTTTCACCTTTGTGTTGTCAACAAACTTCCTCTTGCATTCATTGCATCCGATATGTTTCCTTCAATTGTTGTTGATGGTGCTTCTTGTTGTGATGTCCCTACCATCATATCTTGATGTCCTGTGCTGCTGAGAGGCAGATGAATACCTATTATACCTGGAGACATGGAAACACTCATGGCAAGCAATCTATCAATTGAAAACCAAAACGAACTTGAGAACTGACTTGCAACATACCTATGTGACTGATCATGAAGGTTGTGCAATTTCCTCAGGGAGGTCAGGAGACTAACTCCAAAAACTATACAAGGAACAGTCTAGGTTGTCAAGAGGTTGACTGACTGCTAGAACTGCGCAATGCATAGTCCATCTTGGCTTGTTGAGGACTGAAACTGCGCAATGCGCAATTTCAGTCAGTAGTGACATGTAACCAACAAACTGCATTGCACAGTTTCTGGGGCCAACAGGACACTCCCTCCAAGAATTGCACAATGAAATCCTGGAGGTCAATACCTGGCTAGACTTGCACAATTTTTAGAGGGAAGGCAGAGCCTTCGTTTCCGAAAATGCGCAGTGCTATCCGGGCAAATCACGGTCCAGGCCAAGTTTGCCCAATCCGACCGACGAGCAACTGAAACATGAGAAGTGTGAATGCATGATGAGATGAGTGTAAACAAGAGTGAATGATCATTCATGTAAACAACAAGTGCAGGATTCAAAAAATGGGAAATCATGCATGTGTGTGAAGCGAGTCACCGCAATGACAACCATCCCTGCAAAAACAATGTCATGCATGCAACAATAGTGAGATGCAAGCAAAAGCTAAAATGGTGCTCCTACAAGCTAACATGCATCAAAATGACAACAAGCGCTCACTGAAAATCAAGCAGACAGTAGTCACACAAAGCGAAAAATGAAAAGCGACAGAAATGAAACACAAGACATGGACGGCGGGTTACCCCAAAACAATTGAGTTGAATGTGCCGACGATTCCTAGATGCAATGTGGGATGTTAGAGCTGCAAGGTTGATGTGAGGAATGAACTCTGCAGCATCTGGTTAATGAGTTTTGATCAAATCGATGATGTGATGGGCATGCCCCAAATCTAGGAAGAGCGACACTTGGTGGGAGGTTTCTGAAATGATCCTAGCATGCAACCTCTGGCTGCTAAAAGTAGATCCCTAAATCAAGGATACCTTCGCATGCTTCCTTGGGGGAAGCAGCCCATGCATGAAAATCAGTTTTCACAGTCCCAGAGGGATCCGGTCAACTCAACTGTACATGCAAGAGTCTTCTCAACTAGGAGGAAAAAATGTGCATTCCTGGGAGGGAGTTGGGCTCGTTGTTCAGAGAGACTGCACAATTTCTGGGCAGAGCAGCTGACCGCTGCCTAGAATTGCACAATTTCTAGGCTAAGCAGTCCTGTTGGGATGAATCGCACAATTTTTCCAGTGAACAATGACAAGTAGATTTGTGCAATTCTGGAGCCCAGCAGGCTGCCAGACAAAATTGCGTAATTTCTGGAGGGAAGACTGGTTCCCCTCCAGAATTGCGCAATTTCTTGAGGGAGATGCTTAACTTGCAGTTGGACCAGGTCCAGTGAAACAACCTATGAGGGGGGATGCAACAAGCTTTGATGGACAGGTTGTCATTCTGCAATAAAATCATTGAATCTTGTGTACTTGACAAGGCAAGACATGTTGCTGTGAAAGGTTGGTAAGGAGGCTCTAAAACGAAGCTAAGGAAAAATTTTGGAGGGTGGTTGTAGCCGCTACAACACTTGGCGACACACTAGTAGAACTCCAGTTCTCCGAATGGACCTTGTTTGTGAAAAGCAAGTCTAACACCTTCGGAAGTATTATTCATTTCTGAGTTCGTCTTGGTTTCCACACTTTCTTGATTGTAAGATGTAGCATCTACCAAGCTCTTGGTTGATTGACACACATTCCAAGCCAAGTCAACACAGTTGTTTCGATTGGGATTGAGGGGTATATTGGTGCACAAGCAGTATAGTCGCTAGAGTCTTAGTTTCATCTCTGGTGTTGCTCCGTTTCCAGCAGGCCTGGACAATACCCTGGCGGAGTCACGCAGGAACACAAGCATCACTCTGCTGCCAGCGAGCCTGGTCAGTACCCTGGCGGAGTTACTTGCATCACCTCTCTGTGTAGGAAGCCTTTCTCTTCTTTTGCCTTATTCATTTTTTATTTTTTTCATTTTTCACTTTTCATTTTTTTCATAACTGTGCATATCACTTATTCATTTCATAAGAAGAAGAGGGATCCCAACTTATTGAGAGAAGAAGAGGTTGTTCCTTCAGAGAAGTAGTTTATTATATACATTTGACCTGCATGTTAAGGTTTTCCCCCTCACCTTACTCTACTTGACTAAGATGGCAAGGGTTAACCCAAAAAAAACCGACTAGAGTATGTGACACTAGTTAATGTGCAAGCATTGTGTTTTCACCAAGGTTCATTTCAAACAGTACGTATTTTCCATTGACGTATCATGGAATAAAAGTAACAAGTTCCTCATACAGAGGCAGGATGACAGATAACCAAGTAGTGATAGTTGCATAAGGCCTCTTTTACTTTACCCAGCTTGTTTCAAGAGTCATGCATGGTTTCATCTGAAACTAACCTACAAACGAAAACAAGGAAACAAACAACAAAGCAAAGCAGAAGCAGAAGTAAATGCAAAAGAAAAGTGAGTAAGCACACAAACAAACAAACAAGCATGAAAGCAAGCAAACTGAAAGCAAACACTACTCCTACTCCTAAGTTAATGGTGCATGGGCCTGATCATATGAAGTGATATTTCTGATGCAGCCATCGATGCATTGGTTGACCCATGTTGGTGAAGGCTTGGTCCATGAGCAACCCAGTTGTGTGAACCAGCAAATGTGAAAGATACAATAATTAAGAAAACACACTTCATGTTTAAAAGTGTCCACAGGACATAAGTGTGTGTAAGTACATGATAAGAAGTCCATGGACTTATCATGATGTTGTGTGACACTGCGTGTAGCTTTGAAGCATACGCATAATCTTGACTGTGAAATGCAAGAAAATGAAAGAAACAAAGACAAATTCAATTGCACATGTGTGCTTGCAATGTAAGATTCCTCCAATGCATGAGTGATGGGATCCTGCAGTTCAAGTGGAGGAAGCATGATCTATGTGTGAGATTGATCTTCAATGCATATAGATGAGTGATGAGGAGCCTTGGGGAATTAAAAATTTTCCTTATCGGAAGTGTAACCAACCTTAGGACACCAAGGGCCTGACATAATAATCAGCTCGGGCTGAGGTGCTTCGACAATATTGGGTGTTTCAACCTCATTGTCAGATAGATCATCATAAATCGGTGGCTTCGAAAAATCAACTACAATAGAATCATTATCATGATCGGATATGGAAGTAAATGGATCACAACAGCCATGATCAGAAAAATCAATGATTTCATCGGCATCCCCATGATCTGATGAATCAAACAAAAGGGTAGATGAGAAGCAAACAAATTCATCCTCTATGTTTCCAGAAAAGGAAGATGAAGGATCGAGTGGATTTTCAATGAATAACTCATAACCTTTGTTGTCAGATGATGGATTGACATTTGATGTGTCATGCGAGTGATCAACAATGGGTGCATCCGTGGATGAAGATACACATGTGAAATCATGGATGGAAGGTTCACCAAAAATGTCAAGAAAGAACGAAGGGGGGTCGAATGGAAGGGAGTCATCCTTCGTCGAGTGTTGATGCTCAAGCTCCCAGTCATACTCTTCATGAATGACAGTTCATGTTGGTTGTGAAACACCAACTCTTTTGATGGCTTGATGCTCATTCACAACAAGTGCAAAGTCTGAAATGGAAGAACACAAGACAGTATCATCCAGAGGATTAGCCGAGTACAAAGACGGAGGTTGTGGAAAAAAATGCATATGACAACTCGATGGACTCACAACCAAATCTGCGTGAAAATTAAGCAAAGTGATGTTGGGAGGATGTGACAACTAAATAGATGTGTGAGCATGGTCTCATGTATCAATCTGCAGTGGTTGATATGTTTGATGAGGGGACGGCGGACAGTCACTTACGACAGTGACCGTATCTGTTTGTGATTGTGTAGCTCCATCACTTAAGAATACTAAGGGAGGCTTTATTTCAAAATTCTTCGTGGGACGAGTAGATTTATTAATACAGTACTCGAATCGGTCCCAAAGATAGAAAAACTTCATCTGGCCCTTCGGAGCTTGAAACTACAAATCACCAAAGCACTGCCAAAAATCCATAGGCGATTCATACGGAGCCTTCCATTGTTGTAGCAGTTTTTGGTCAAGATGTTCTGGATCAAAATGATATAAAGTGTCTTCAATGAGATCACAGAAGTGCTTAAGTGAGTGCATGTTGTGAGCCGGCAGGCTTCACAGCCATCGATGTGGATATTTACGAAGTGTTTATGCAAGCAACAAACTGGCCTATTCGTCAGAACACCCATCTTCCTCATGAAGCATGGAAAGAAAGTCATGTAAGAACTCAAGCCACGACACTTCACCTTCACCATCATACATGTAAGTGGACAAGAGATCAAAGAACTCCCTCGTGATGGTGACATCTTCGGCATGCCAAAAACATCATGGAGGGAGTAGAGTTAAAGACTCCACGATAGATATGCAAAGGTTCAAAACAGGATGAGAGGACACAACTTGTCATCTGGCTCCTCCAAAGAGAT
>APFE030745776.1:54074-146867 GCA_000404065.3 Pinus taeda
CGGACCGTTGTGGTGAGACTAAATTTTTTATGTGCTTGTGATCGTCAAAGGTGATGAGCTGATGCCAAGCTTGGTTGTCCATGATGGTGTCCATGCGCTCAATGGTGACATCTTGCTGAAGAGAACTCTTGCCTTCATTGCATCTGGGTGCACTGATATGGCTCCTCTGTCCAACTCTTCTGATAGCATGCACATGGTCATCCTGGTGCGACTAGACTGGCAACATGTTGATGCATAGTGTCTACGCTGCTCTCCAAGCATGTTCTAGTGGCCATGTGTAGCAACTTATTGAGTTACATTTTCAGCTCCAGTCGGACTTGCTTCTTGTATTTGCCTAGGTGAGTGTGCCGAATGGGTGGGATCGCATGAGTGCATACAATGACATGCATGTTGCTGCATTACCTTGCATGCAATCAAAAACACTTCTCACCTTGTCTACTCTACGCCAGCTACTGGGATGGATCTATAACTTGTACAGGCGCATTTTCATCCGTGAGTGCATGTTGCGCTCCCTACTATACCTGTTCTTTCTGCAACTCATTCTCTCATCTATGCAGCTCTTGTTCTTCCTTGAGTTGCTACTTTAGCAAATGCAACTCCTCCTATGTTCCGTTGTCTGCCTTCATGCGATCTTCATGTCACGTCATCACCTCATAGCCTGAGTCTCCAAAGTTGTTTTTATCACAAGTGGATCTGCTTGAGCTTGCAACTTTGTTCCACCTCTGTGTTGTCAACAAACTTCCTCTTACATTTATTGCATCTAGTATGTTGCCTTCACCTGCTATTTATGGTGTTGCTTGTTGTGATGTTGATGTCGTCATATCTTGATGTCCTTCTCTATGAACAACTTGATGTCTACATGGGTAGGAAAGTTCATAGACAATTGATCAACTGCATCCCCAAGTGTGCTCTGAACGGTGTCTTCGACTCTGCTCTCCTAGAAACCATGTACCTGTGCTGCTGAGAGGCAGATGAACACCTACGATAGCTGGAGACATGGCAACACTCATGGCAAGCAATCTGTCAATCGAAAACCAAAACAAACTTGAGAACTAACTTGCAACATACCTGTGTGACTGATCATGAAGGTTTCCCAATTTCCACCAGGAGGTTGGGAGGCTGATTTCCAAAACTGCGAAGGCACAGTCTGGGCTGTCAAGAGGATAACTGACTATTGGAACTGCGCAATGCACATTCCATCCTAACCTGCTGAGGATAGAAATTGTGCAATGCGCGATTTCAGTCAGCAATGACATGAAACCAACAAACTGCATTGCACAGTTTCTAGGGCCAACAGGACACTGCCTCCAAGAATTGCACAATGCAAGCCTAGAGGTCAGTGTCTAGCTAGACTTGTGCAATTTCTAGAGGGAAGGAAGAGCCTTTGCTTCCGGAAATGGCAGTGCTAACTGGGAAAGGCATGGTCCGGGCCAAGGCAGCCCAGTCCGACGGGCAACTGAAACATGAGAAGTGTGAATGCATGATGCGATGAGTGCAAACAAGAGCGAATGATCATTCATGCAAACAAAAAGCGTAGGATTTAGAAAATGGCAAAGCATGCATCTGTGTGAAGCGAGTCACTGCAAAGGCGACTGTCCATGAAAAAATAGTGTCATGCATGCGACATCAGTGAGATGCAAGCGAAAGCTGAAATGGTGCTTCTACAAGCTAACATGAATCAAAATGACAGCAAGCGCTCACTGAAATCAATTAGACAGCAGTCACACAAAGCGAGACATGAAAAGCGACAGAAATGAAACACAAGACATGGAAGGCGGGCTTACCCCAAAATAGCTGAGCTGAATGTGCCAATGATTCCTAGATGAAATGTGGGATGTCAGAGCTGCAAGGTTGATGTGAGGAATGGGCTTTGCAGCATCATGTTCATGAGTTTTGATTAAATTGAAGATGTGATGTGCATGCCCCAAATCTAGGAAGAGTGACACTTGGTGGGAGGTTTCTGAAATGATCTTTGCATGCAACTTCTAGCTGCTAAAAGTAGATCCCTAAATTAGGGATGCCTTTACATGCTGCCTTGGAGGAAGCAGCCCATGCATGCAAATCATTTTTTCTCAGTCTTGGAGGGAACCAGTTAACTCAACTTCACATGCAACAATCTACTCAGCTGGGAGGAAACAATGCACATTTCGAGGAGGGAGGTGGGCTGGTTGCCCAGAGGGATTGTGCAATTTCTAGGCAGAGAAGCTGACTACTACCTAGAATTTCACAATTTCTGGGTTGAGAAGTCCTGGTGGGAGGAATTGTGCAAATTTTCCAGTGAACGGTGACATGTATATTTGTGCAATTCTGGAGCCCAACAGGTTGCCAGAAAGAATTGTGCAATTTTTGGAGGGAAGGTTGGTTCCCCTCCAGAATTGCGCAATTTCTTGAGGATTTTCTCATCCTGTAGCTGGACCAAGTCCGGTGAAATAGTCTGTGAGGGGGGATGCAACAAGATTTGATAGACATTCTGTCATTCTGCAAGCAAATCACTAAATCTTGTGAAATTTACAAGGCAAGACATGCTGTTGTGAAAGGTTGGTAGGGAGGCTCCAAAATGAACCTAAGACAACATTTTGGAGGGTGGTTTTAGCCGCTACAACACAAGGCTATTACAAAAAATATATGAAAGGGAAAATGATGACTAGTGCTAATGAATATCAAACTCAATCGTTGTAATCACACTCTCAACAACTCAACACTTTGGTTGTTACACCCTCAAACCTTATTCACACTCTCAAGAAATAAACACAGAATGCAGAATAAAACCAGTATGTCAGTTTGTAACTCTTATTGAGAATAGAAGAGCACTCTTGGAAACTATTCGCTCAACAAATGTTGAAACACACATTCAAATGAAATGAACACACCATCTGTTATGAAACCAGCTCACAAAAAGATAGAAAAGATAGATCAATTCCTTAAAACTCAGCCTCTTCGAGGGGGAAACCTCCTTTACATTACAAAAATGAACAATTCTTGGATGATACAAATGACAAGACCTCCTTTCTATATATAGGAGTCTAAGGGGTCATAATATAATCAGAGCTGACATACAATAATAATTAGGGCACTATAATTAACAATAGTGATTCTATGGCACAATTATAACAATATGGGACTACATGGGCACACAATATAATAAGGGGGTTGTCTAATACCAATAAGGGGTTACACTAGTAGTATAGGGACCTAACATGCCCCTCTCCTTCAAAAAGTGTTGTCCTCAACGCTTGAGTAGTTCTTGATGCTTCTGTATAAAATTCTCATCCTTCCATGTGGAATCTTCAACGCGTAAGTTCTTCCACTTGATGAGATACTCTAAAATTGATTGATTTCGTAGCTATCGACTTCTCAGTTCTGTGAATGCTTCAGGTTCCAATATGATTTTTCCTTCCTTGTCAAGTTCTGGCAATATTGTTGGAACTGGGATCTTCGACAACTTTTGAATGAGTTCCCACCCTACTTCGCCATTCTTCCATTCAGCCCTTGCTTTTTTTTATCAAATTTGGTTGGATAATCATACCAACCTCTACCATTTCTACAACCATATGTTCAATTTCACTCCTTTGGGCATATGGATGTCTATAAGGCCTGATGTTTGGAGGAACACTTCTTGGAATCAAATGAATAGCATGATCATGATCACGAATAAGTGTGAGACCTTTGGGAGTCTCAAATACCTTGGAATGATTGTCCAAGACTTTTTGGAGATCTAGAGAAATAAATGATTTCGATGTGGGAACCATTAGAGAACATAATTGTGCAATTACGCCTCATTGTTCTTTCTTTAGAAGCTTTGTCATTCCATTAGAGCTGTTTATCTTTCCTGGTTTCCCTGTGATACCCCTTAATTCAACTTCCTTTCCTTCCGAAGAAAATTTCATGAAAAGTTCTTGAAAATTAAAAGCTATTATACCCAAGGATTGTAGCCATTGGACTCCTAGTACAACATCAGTACCACCCATTGGAACGGAAAGCATTGGACTATTCAATACATATTCTTCCATTGATAGCTTGATATTATGGCACTTTCCAGAGCAATTTATGGTTCCTCCACTTACAACTATCACTTGACACTCTGGTGCTGGATATAGGAAGCAATTCAATTCCTTGGCTATCTTACAATGAATAAAATTATGGGTACTACCCAAATCAATCAACACTATTACATTTTTATTCTTGATATGTCCTTCTATCTTTATAGTCTAAGGAGTGGTAATTCCGACCAATGCATTACAAGATATGGTCAGATTCATTTCTTCTTTCTCTGGGGTTGGTTCCTGGTGAGTATCCTTTTCTTTTAATGTTTCTTGATACTTTTCTTTCTAATATTTCACTGCTTAAACCTTCTTCTTCTTGATATGTCCTTCTACCTTGAGAGTATGAGGAGTGGTAATTCCTACCATTGTAATACAAGATATGGTCAGATTCATTTGTTCTTTCTCTAGAGTTGGTTCCCGATGTATATCCTCTTCTTTTGATGTTTCTTGATCCTTTCCGTCATTAGGAGGCCTTTCTTGTAGCAGCTTTGTCCCACTTTCCTTCAAACCTTCCATGTCTTTCTTCAAATCTTCCATGCCTTTCTTCCAATATGCTTTCATACCATTGATATCAGCTTCCATGGCATAGATAAAACTATTTATCTTTTGCTTCTCTAGAATATCATTTACCCTTATATTCAATTTTTTAAAGTCCTCAATGTGCTCTAACATTGAACCCTTTTGTTTGAGATTTATCAATTGGCTAAAGAAGGTGTTTCTCTTGGTATCCTCATAATGTGCTATCATTTCCTCCCTGAAAATTGACCACGTGACAAGTGGTTTATGAGAACAAAGCCCTTTATACCATAAAAATTGATTCGGTTCTAAATAATTAGATGCAATAGGTACCTTTTGTAACAATGGTACACCATGTAGATCAAAATATTTCTCCATCTGTACTATCCAATTTACCGGATCCTTGCCATCAAACTTCCTCATCTTGCTTTTTCTTGATTTTAGGATCTCGATATTGAAACAACCGTAACTCTGTAATTTTGTGTCTTTAAGTTCTGAAATTTCGGCCTATAATAGCCCTTTGAGTCCTCTTTCTAACTCCACAAGTCTGATCACAAATGGATTCTCGAAGAAAGATTTATTCCCAATCTCCCGCGATGACCTAATTATAGACTAGTTTAGTATAGTGAACTTGTACGACGTGCCACGTGTTCGTGCTTCAACCTTAGGTTCTGAAAATTATACCCAAACACAATGCAGTTTGTCCTCTTTCTGTAACTTCTTACGAAATTTCAATCTGATGCTCAGAGAGAAAGTTATGACTATTTTCCCAAGGTCACCTGTTTAGGATGTAATTTGAGAGTCTGCAAAAACCCTAACTTCCTCAAATCATATATCTGAAAATATAGCGAGCCAAGATCTAAAATTTTGACCCGTGGTTTAGACCGATTGCTTCTCAAATGGGTTTTCTTTTAGCTTCTGAAACTTCGTAGTGAAAACGTTATAGAAAAAATGCCACGATGACTTGTTTTAGATGAAATTCTGGAGCTTGCAAGAACCCTACCTTCCTCATATGAAAATATAGTGAAACAAGATCTGAAATTCATATACAAGGTTTAGAACGATCTCTTCTCAAATGGGTTTTTTTTTAGCTTTTGAAACTTTGTAGCGAAAAAGTTATAGATAAAATTCCACGATGACCTGTTTGGAACAGAGAAACCCTAGAATCCAAAACTCTGATACCAAATGTTATGAAACCAGCTCACAAAAAGATAGAAAAGACAGATCAACACCTTAAAACTCCACCTCTTCGAGGGGGCAACCTCCTTTACATTATGAAAATTAACAATTCTTGGATGATACAAATGACAATACCACCTTTCTATATATAGGAGTCTAAGGGGTCATAATATAATAAGAGTCGGCATAACAATAATAATGTAAGGGCACAATAATAACGATAGTGGGCTTCTATGGGGCACAATAATAACAATATGGGGACTACATGGACACAACAATATAATAAGGGGGTTGTACTAATAACAATAAGGGGTTACACTAATAGTATAGGGACCTAACACCATCAAATTGTAACAAGAATTAAATAAATTTCACACTAACAAAGGGACCAGTCTAAGACCTATGTTGTTACAAAATGTAGTGGTTAGAATTCCACAATCATTAAAGCATGAACACGACTAATAATAACAGTAACACTACACGACACATAACCTAGTCAACATAAAGGATCCTTGAGCCACTCAGTCCTTCTTCTATCTCCATGGATCTAGAACCTTTATTTTTACTGAGGTTTTTTTCTTTCTCTTGGTACAATAAGCACAGGGGTAAATAGGTAACCCAGTTTCCTTAGATCTCTTCAAACAGACTAGGAGGGGTTACCCACATCCCCCCTCCCCATAACGGTGATCTCAAAAAAAGAAACATGACCACCATTGTTGTGTGATTTGAAATGGAATGAGAGAGTTAAAGCAAAGTGGCCACTAAAGTGGGGAAGACCTTAGGATGCAGGTGAGAAGGAAAATGTCGTTCCTTACAAGAATTTTAATGTAGTTGAGAAGGGACATGGGCCACAACCTAGAGAGCAGCAGAATAGAGGTGATGGTAGGGGACAATTGCAGTGTTTGATATGTGGCAAAGATCATTGCAAGAAGGATTCTCCATTGTACTAGGGTGGCATACCTCATATCTATAGTTCTCAGGAGGCATAGACAGTTGGGGATGTTTTTCATAGAATTCCTCAGATTTATGTAGTTGTGGACAACAAGTAGGCAGATCATCAAGCATTCATTATTGAGATGGAAGGTAAGCTCTGTGGTTGATTTGTTTCTATTTTGATTGATCTTGGATATAATTATAGTTATGTTAATCCTGACCTGGTGGATAAGTTTGGCTTGAGAAATTAAGTGCATGCAAAGTCTTGGTTGGTGCGATTGGCTACATGTACTAAGAAGAGAGTTCATCATTAGGTAAGAGCTTGTACATTTGAGCTTAATGGTATGCCTAAAGCAGCACATCTGAATGTATTTCCACTGGGACCATATAGTATGCTTTTGGGTATGGATTGGCTGTATGTTCATAGGACCAAATTAGATTGTTATGACAAGTCTATTGAGTGCCTGGACGATAATGGGGAACACAATATCTTATAGGGAAATAAGAATCCTATCAGTTAGGATGGTCACAACTATGCAGGCTAAGCGTAGTCGTAGGAAAGGGTGTGTAATGTATGCAATCCATATTTCTAGTGACAAAGGTAAGGATGTTGATTATGTAGAAATCTTCAAGAGGTACCCTGTATTATAGCAGTTTCAAGATATGTTTCCAACAGAGATGCTAGATTTGCCTCCTCACAGGGAAGTGGACTTTTCTATTGAGTTGGTACTAGGAGCAACACCAACATCAAAGGCACCTTACAGGATGAGCACACCAAAGTTAGTAGAGTTGAAGTTGCATTTGAAGGAAATGCTTGATGAGGGATATATTAGGCCAAGAGTATTGCCTTGGGGTGTACCAGTATTGTTCGTGAAGAAGAAGGATGGTACTCTTAGGTTGTTCATTGATTACAGGAAACTAAACAAGTTGGCAATCAAAAACATGTACTCATTTCCAAGGATCGATGACTTGTTTGATCACATGAAGGGAGCAGCAGTGTTCTCGAAGATTGATTTGAGATCATGATACCATCAAGTATGCATCAAAGAAGAGGACATCTACAAGACTACTTTTAGTAACAGGTACAGGCATTATGAGTTTTTTGTGGTTCATTTTGGTTTGACTAATTCCCCCGCTACTTTTATGTGCTTCATGAATAGTGTATTGTGTCCTTATCTAGACAAGTTTGTTATTGTATTTATTGATGATATATTAATATATTCTAAGAATGAATAAGAGCATGTCGAACACTTAGTAGCAGTATTTAGATTACTAAGAGAGCATCAGTTGTATGCCAAACTTAGCAAGTGCAATTTCTTTCAGACATAGGTACATTACTTGGGACATGTTGTTTCCAAGGAAGGCATAGCAGTGGATAAAGAAAGGATAAGGGCTATCATGGAGTGGTCAGCTCCTAAGAATGTGGATGAGGTTAGATAATTCATGGGGTTAGGAGGTTACTATAGGAGGTTCATCAGGAACTTCTCACACATTGCATATCCTATTATATCATTGCAGAGGTAAGAAATCTGAATGGACAGAGGAGTGTGTGGCTATTTTTTAGCAATTGAAGTAGTTGTTGACCAATGCCCCAGTTCTTAAGATTGCAAATCCGGATAAAGAGTTCATCGTGTGTACATATTTTTGCAAAAGAGGACTTAGTGGAGTCTCGATGTAGGAGGGACATGTGGTGTGTTATGAGTCCAGGAAGTTGAATGAGAACAAGCAGGACTGTGTGACTCATGATCTTGAGTTGGAAGTTATTATTCATGTCTTGAAGATGTGGATGAATTACCTTCTTGGCAGGAGGTTTGTATTGATGATCAATCACAGTGGATTGAGATATTTATTTGACCAACTGAATATGAATTCCAAGAAAGCTAGTTCGTTGGCCATGATTAGTGAGTTTGACTTTGAGATCAGATACATCAAGGGCAAGGAAAATAGGGTTGCAGATGCTCTTAACTGAAGAGTGCAGGTGAACCATGCAACAACATTGGGATCTTATAGGCAGGGCATCAAGATGACATGTACATGGAGATTAGGAACATGTTACAACAGGGTACAGGTGATAAGGATGTGGACTATCATCTCAAGGAAAATGGATTGGTGAGATTCAAGGACAAGATCTATGTGATGGATGACAGTGAGCTCAATAAGCTTATCTTGACGAAGTTTCATGTCAAGCCATATTCAGTTCACCCAAGATATCAAAAGGCATTTACAATAGTGAATAGGTTATACTATTGGCTGAATCTAGAAAAGGAGGTGGCGAAGTTTGTGGCTAGATGTTTGGACTATCAGCAGGTGGAAGTAGAGTATAAGCATCTAGGTGGTTTCTTCAGCATATTCCGATTCTGGAATTGAAATGGGATGTCATTTCCATGGATTTCATTACAGGTCTTCCAAGGACAAAGAGGCATCATGATTTTATCATGGTTGTGGTTGATAGATTGGGCAAGGTAGCTCACTTCATTCTGGTGAAGACTGCTTCTTTGATTAGTGAGGTAGCATAGATCTTCATCAGGGAGATAATGATATTGGATTGTGTTCCTAAGAAGATGGTGTCAGACAGAGATGCTAAGTTCACTTCCAAGTTTTGGAAGGAGTTTTTTGCAAGTTTGGCGACAGAGTTGGCCTTCAGTACAACTTATCATCCACAGACAGATGGATAGATAGAGAGGGTCAACTGGATTTTGGAGGACATGTTGAGGATGTATGTGATGCATCAATAGAGGAAATGGGAGGAGTACCTTCCATTGGTCGAGTTTACTTACAATTTTTTTTATCATGAGTCACTGAGGAAGAATCCATTTGAGGCACTATATGGGATGAGTTGTAATACTCCCATTAGCTAGAGTGATCCAGTGGACAAGGTACTTATTGGATCAGATATGTTGGTAGAAATGTAACATGAAATGCAAGTTATAAAGAATAATCTAAAGACATCACTGGATAGGCAAAAGAGTTATGCAGACCAACATAGGGCATTTAAGGAGTTTCAGGTTGGGGAGCATGTGTATTTGCACATCAAGCCCAAGAAGAGCTCCTAGAGGATTGGATCATGTGCCAAGTTGGTACCACAGTATTGTGGGCCTTTCGAGACCCTTGAGAGGATTGGACTAGTGGCCTATAGATTTGCACAACCTCTAACAGTGAAATTCCATGATGTTTTCCATGTTTCATTTCTTAAGAGATATGTAAAGGATGTTGATCAATTTATTAATTGGTTTGTATTACAAGTGGAACTAGGTGGAAAATTCCAGTTGGAATCCCAGTGCATATTGTAGTGGAAACAACTCATGCTTCGGAATAGAGAAATTGAGCAAGTTAAAGTGCAGTAGAAGCACTTTGGGCCCGATGAAGCTACATGGGAGATGGCTTATCAGATGCGGGCTATGTATCCTTCATTATTTGTTGGACGAGGCAAAGTAGTTTTGGTACTTGTACATATTTATGTATGGTTTCTATTGTAAATACCGCAATGAGCTATGATATATAGCTGCAATAAGCAGTATAGTTATCAACTTGTCATGACGTCATGATGGTTTTGCTTTTGAGTAGGTTGTTTATTATAAATAATAAAATGAGCTAACGTATAAAGCTCCATTGGCAGTATGTTTTTCTTTTCAGTGGTTTTTCTGGTTGTAGGTGTCATAGAACACCGAGGATGATGTTCCCCTAAAGGGGGGGGGTCTGTAACAACCTCAGGTTAAAAGTTCATGTAATAAAGTTAATAGAGGAAAAATAATACCATTCAGGGGAATTTTGAGGTCTAAAATGGGTCTGCTAAGAAGAATGTTCAACCAAAATAAACTTTATAAGAACCAATAGGATTCAAGATGATGTTGTAAACCATGGGGGATGATTCACCACTTTTGGAGTAAAAAAGTAAAAATAATAAAATAATAAAACTACATTTTCAACTTATCTCCCTAAGTTTTTACTCAAATTTTGGGTGGGAGTACTCGTTGGATGCAAAATTTAATTCCTCATCAAAGGAGTACCCATGTTACATACTTTCGAAGGACCCTGGTACATGAAAAATGAGAAATACATGAAAAAACGTGATTGCAATCACGTGTTTCATGTATTACGGTCCATCGAAAGTATGAAACATGGGTACTCCTTAGATGATGAGTCAAATTTTACATCCAATGAGTGTTTCCCCTCGAAATTTGAGTAAACCCATAGGGATATAAGTTGAAAATATGAGTTGAAAAATAGTTTTTCTTTTTTCTCTCTAAACTTTGATGATGTAATATAATCTTATTTTATTATTTCCACTATTTTTTATAATTTCCTTAGGAGACCCATTTTAAACCTAAAACTTCCCCTAATGAAGCTCATGGGACACATTTTCCAAGTTGAATGTTGGGCAAGGTATCCTAGCGGGCATCACTTGTTGTGTGTTATGGCTAAGGGGAAATCGGCAAAGCCAATGGAAAAGGATTTGAAAAGGAGAAAAATGTATTTTTGGCATTTTATTTATGAAAATAAAGGAAATTAGGAGAAAAGGGAGGTGAATGGTCACAAGTTGCATGTGAGGAGGAAATTGAAGGAAAATTAAGAAAAATGAAAAAATTAGGGGAAACAATAATAAAAAGACATCAGAACGTCAATTTGGATCCTTTTGTCAGTTCATTTTCAGAATTAGTTTCAGAGAGGAGAAGAGAACCAAGAGGAGAAGGAAATCAAGCAAGAAAAGGAAGGACAAGGAAAGAAAAGGAAAGAAAAGGGAAACAAGAATCAAGCAAGGAAGGCTGG
Source organism: Pinus taeda (assembly GCA_000404065.3). Lineage (NCBI taxonomy): Eukaryota > Viridiplantae > Streptophyta > Pinopsida > Pinales > Pinaceae > Pinus > Pinus taeda. The sequence goes on from APFE030745776.1 coordinate 65,513, forward strand.
ATCAAGCGGCATTAGTGGGAATACTTGCAGATAACATGTTACATGTATGATTTCCTAGCTGGTTTTGGAATGCATGGTATGTGCATGTGTGTATTGGTTTCATTTTTGTCAGTGACATGGTTTTGTTGGGTTTTTGACAGTGGGTTTTTAGCCTTTCCTTTCCATTTCCAGATAGACATGGTGTGATGGGATTCTTTATTTGTTGAGATTTGGATTGTCGGAAGGTTTTGGATCTGGGTGGGGTGGTCTCAAGAAAATCCTAAGGGTTGGGGGTGGAGATAGGAAAATTCCTCAAGGGATGGTGAAGGAATTCTGAGGCATCCAAGCTAGGTTTGGTTTTGTGATCTTGAAGTAGGTTTAGGTGAGATCACGATATGGTGAGGGTGGATGTGGTTTAACCTCTAGATTCCCTTGGTTTTTCATGGATTGGTTTATCCCATGAGATCCCACATTCATGCTTGAAATATGGCACGAGGGTGATTGGATGAAAGAAATATTTGGTGCAGCCCAATCTATGGTTCGGTGGTACGTGGAAGTCCTTGACTTGGTTTTATTTTACATATGGTTAATAAGAGCTAAGTTCCTTGTTCCTTTGATGAGTAATTACACTTATTATGTGGCTTTAATATTTTTTCTATCATTATTATCTATCTGGTTATATGTTGGTTATAAGCATGATTATATGATAGATCTATGTATGGCTCTTATAACATCTTATTTAAAGAATGTCTGGTTAATGAATGCATGACCTAATTGGTGTTATGAAAGCTATTGTGAGAAGGATTTAACCCTTATTATTAAACCACAGATAATTTTTCAAGTCCTTATGTTCAATTATGCATTCATGACATGTAGGTTGCATGTTTATCATGTGTTTTATGGAATGTCAGTCCTATTTTGGAGAGTTTAGGTCAATTCCTAGTTTATGTTTTAGTTTGGAAGCCTTGTTACTATGTGTTTCATAACTTCTAGAAGTTTTACTGAGTTCTAGGCAGGGGCCTGAGTCCTAGCCCTAAAAAAGTGGATCATAATTCAGGGTGGCTAGCATATAATTAACTGAAAAAGTCTACAGTCTCTGGGAGGCAAACCTATGGGAGAGACTGGAGGGCTACAATCTCCTACATGCCTTATCAAGGGAGCAACTAAGGCTCTAGGTCAGTGAAAAATAAACATAGCTCAGGGGTTGGACACTTGGAGAGGTTGGGTAGCTCCTAGAGGTCCTGTAACACCTGAGGGAATTCAATAAGGTCTTAAGTTGTCGACTCCATTTCCTTAAGGTCATATAGGAGGTTGAGTCTTATCATAATGACCCCTAGCTCATGTTTACCTAGGGCAACCGGTGAGAGTGGATAAATGTGGGAGGAGGCAAGTTACACTCGGTCTGCAATATTACCACGTTTTGAGGGGTCTTAAGAAATCTTTTGATATGTGCAGGACTGATATCTTGTCTCAAAATTGGATCAACCTAACTACCTTCTATATTTCCTTTTTCAAGTACCAGGCTTATTTCCCTTTGTTGATTGGTTATGTATTGATCTCTAGGGTTAGTATGTGGAGTTTGAGTATTACCAAACAAATCTGTTAGAACTTCAAACTTAATGTATTACCAAAAAAATCTGTTAGAACTTCAAACTTAATAAATATACCCTTACTATCCCTAGGTTTTACCATATGTCAAAGAGGGTTTGGCATGACCCACTAAAGTGAATGTGCTAGGATAGGACCTCTTTCAATATTTCTAAAATGGAGGAATCTTTGCGTCTTATAGTCTTCCCTCTGCCAATCTGAACACTAGTTAGAAAAAAAAACAAAGGAAAAACTACATGGAGATCATTTACCTTTCACAATTCCCTAGAAATGGTGCCAAAAATGTTGGGTATAATTAATAGTGATTAAGATACCCTAGTTTTCAATCTGGGATGTAAAATTATGAATTATATGCACAATTTTTGCAGGAAATAGAAACATATCTAAAAACATAAATAAAGCTTTGGAAATTAACCAATATCCAAAATCAAATAACAATCCAGCAAACAAACTAGTTTAAAATGCAATAAGAAGGAGTACAACGTAATAAGGGGAAATCACCTAGTCACTTCAACCTGCATTGACTATTGTATCAGGCCCAAAAAGGATGAAAAAGAAAGCAACATAAGTGACTTAGAAAATCAATTAAGAACAAAATTCTAACTAGGAGGTTTGATACTAGTTGCACTTAGAGACTCTAGTCCTCATGTAGCATTATCACTTGTTGGAGTTCTTGACTGCTTCATTATTCCCTTGTACAATACAAATTCTCTCTTTCGTCGACCCCACTATAATCCTTCCAACTTTTATCACTCAAAGAAAACCCTAGATATGGGGGAAAATCTCTAAGGTAACCTCTAACCAATCTTTTGAATTGAAAGCTAGCCCTTTCAATTCGAAGGGGGGTCCCTTCTATAACTTAGTAAAAGACGAATCATTATGTACTTAAAACAATGACTAGATGTATTATAAAAAGGCTTAAAAATGTGGTAGGGTTTGATAGAATTCCATTGGGCATGGAGTTAAACATTTGGTTTAATCAAGAAGGAAAACTAAAACATTCAGAGAGGAAGGGTAATTGAGATACTTTGAGATTTTAAATTGTTGAGATAGAATGCAGAATAGAAGGGAAAATGTACACTTATAAGAGAATCACAAGGGTGAGTTCTACAAAGCATAGATCAGAAAGCTATGGATGACTGAACATATAAACGAAGCATAATCAATATGAGTTATGTTCATTTACTCTCATCAATCATAGAAGAACATACATATGACAACATAGAAAGGAAATAGAAACAAGAGAACACATATCCAAAATTTCGCAACACAAGAATCTTTGTTGCAGAATCATGCTTTCTTCATTAAAATTTCAAAAATATACAACGTATAATAAGTCTTCTAATAAAAAATCAACCCTTCTTCATTCTAAAGTCTTTGTCTTTATAGAAAACTTACAAGTTGTTCAAGATACAAAAATAATAGATCTCAAAACCCTTGATCTATCTATAGCCTACTAAATCAAATAATCAAGGAGATAAGATCCAACCCCAAGTCAAATTGATGAGGTGGCTCTCCAACTGATTGGGCGTTTTTTTCTAAAAATAGAAAAAAATAATTCTAGTGAATTCCTAAAAAATAGGCTTTGAAGATTCATTCTAAACTCTCAAACCATGATAGATTTGAAAAATATTAGAGACTTTTTTGTTAATGGGCCCGTTTTAGACAAAATCCTCTTTGGGTTATCAAAAATTCATCCCCAGTTATCTTCATCTGAAATTTTAATATCAACAGATAATAACTGACTTACCATAGTACTAAATGCGTTCAGATGCTCTGTCACCGAGTCTCCATCTTTCAACCTCAGGTAATACATCGTTTTCCGTAGGAACAGTTTATTCACCAGAGACTTAGATTGGTACAAAGTCCCTAACTTGTTCCACAAAGCCTTCGTCGTAGCTTCCCCTGATACATTCAGCAATACTGAATCTAAGACACATAATTGTATTGTGCTCTTTGCCTTCTGATCCAACTTCTTCCATTCTTCATCGGACACTCCCGTTGGTTTAGTACCTGGATCTACCACAATCCACTAATCTTTATCCACCACAGATCCTCCATCTTGAGTTTCCATAACTCAAAACTCTGACCATTAAATTTATCAATCTCTATCTTTCCACTGCTCGCCATCTTCTTTTCACCACCAGAATCGATCCCGCAGATCTCCCACTGAACAGGGTCTACCACAGGCCCGAGCGAAACCCCTCAGCAACAAAGGTGTCCCCTTGAAGCCAAAAACAATCTCTGATACCAAATGTAGGTTTTAACCCCGTACAGAAATTACCTGGCATACGAATTCTAGAACACATAAAATAAACATTACGAGAGCATAACACATAAAACACATATACACAGAGAATTTCCCTGGATCCCAAAACTGGGACTACTAGCTTGATTTTTCATTATATTCCTTTCAATGTTACAATACATATTTATACATGCTAAAGCATCCAATACCATGGACCGAAAACCATTGCGTCCAAAACCATGGACCGAAAAAATAGAGTCCAAAAAAAATTTACCGGGGCGCTACCCCAGACCCCATAGAGGGGGGGGGCTACCCGCCCCCCTCAAACCCCCCTCTGACCCCCCCGCTGCGCAATAGGTGCAACAAAGGGGCTAACCCCCCAGTTCACTATGTAGGTTAGTCGTGGAAAGAATATAACACAACCCAACATGAAAACTAATTTTTAAAACAATGGCTAAAACAGGAAAAAACTGAATTGTGAAATCCTGAAAAAATAGGCTTCAAAGATCCCTTCGAATAGCTCAAACCATTAAACATATATAAAAAATGAAAGACGTTTTTTAAATGAGCTTGTTAACAACAAAAACCTCTTCTTCTTTTTTAATTTTGTTTCCAACTATTCGGAATATATTCCCAAATTTACTATGTTTTACAATAAAAAACATAGTAAAACAGAGTTTTTTGTTGTCATCTGCATAGTCAATGCTCGTTTCATAAATTATCGTTCCTTTGCTAACATGTGCTCCATCAGCGCTTTGCTTTGGACATAAAAATAAAAATAAAAATAAAAATAAAAAATCCTTTCACATTGATACTCCATATGTTATAGTTTAACTGACCATTTTTACACAGATGTACTACTACTCTAAATGTTAGCATAATTTTATTTTTAGAAATTATAATAACATTGATATTCTATCTGCCAGTGATTTAACCATGTTTTATTAAAACTCGGTGCTAACACTGAAATTGTCAACGATTTTAAAATTATTTTTTACAAATCCATCCTGACACTGAAACTGTCAGCGCTTTAAAACTGGTGACTGAAATTTTGATAACACCAACACTAGTCAAGTGTGGTTGTATGATGGATGGCCAATTCCTTTGAGAGGACAAGATTTCTTTTTTGCACTTGTCAAGTTGCTCCCAAGTAACCTGAAACACACAAAGCTTTCAAAAGGAAGGAATATTTATGACACACTATGCAAAGAACCTTTTCAAATAACACGAACCCTAATCTACACATGAACTTCTATAATTTATGTAAACCTTAGCTTATGCACCAATCCACAAAACCCTAATTAATGTATAAATCTACACAAACTCTAATTTTGTCTATGCAGCCTTAATTCATGTAGCAGTGATGCAATCTTAGTTCATGTATTTATGTTGCAACCCTAATTGTAGTTGTGATGACAACCCTAAGCTACAAGGTAAACCCTAATATTTAACAAGAAAGGTAATTTCTTTGAGTTTGCACTCAACACTAATGTAACAGTTAATAGAAAAAGTTTTTTATATATTGATTGTTGAGAAATGGCAACTAGAAATTCCAGTTTAATATGTCCTTGAATTAAAATGAGAATTAAAATTGAATTATATTCTTATAGCAATTTGTAAATAATTAATTAAGTTTAATTAACTTAATTAGCTTAGGAAATTCAAGTTGGAAGTCTTTCTGTAGTCATGTATATGTTCTCCCTAAGTTTTAGGGGTCCAATATGAGTTTAAATTGAGTTGGAAATTAGATCACTCAGTTTACTGAGTTAAGTTCAATTAAATTAGTTCCAAACTATTAGAGGGACTAATAGAGAGTTAACAGTCAGTTGGTGCACTAGTGCATCCACAAATGTCACTCTAGTTAACTGAAGATTCCCTCATCAGAAACTCATGCATGTCAATTTTGGGAAAGACCCAGTTGAGACTAGAGTGAAGGGACAATGTACTATCAATTGTATTATTTACTAGAGTGTAAATATCATGCATGCATCAAAGATTGATCCTATGTTTGGATTGTGTTGTTTTGGAAGCATGCATTCCCTGTAAATACAGGTTATTCATCCTAGGAATTACGCAAGAGATTAGGGGCTTGGAGAGCTGTAGAATTGGATAATTGTTGGCCAAGAGCTAGCTTGTGACCTGAGAGAGTTGAGAATACTTGTGCGGAATTGTTTTAGTGAGAACAAGCTTTGTATCTTCAATCATATTTCTGATATATGCAATACATATAGTGAGGTTTTGAGCAGTGGCTTTCCCCCGATACATCTTGTTCTATGTGTCATTGGTTTATCTTCTTATTGTTCATATTGTTTTGATTGATCTATTGGCTTCCGCTGGTTGAAAGTAGAAGTATATTCTTGTCTTATTCTTTAGTACATTGCATGAGCTTGTGAATCTACAAGATTTTCTACACTGATATAGGTATAAGTTGACACTGCTAATTAACAACTTCAAAGCACTATTATAAATACAATCAATCATCTATACAACCTCCAAGAATGAGATAGTATTATAAGGAGTTTCAATATATTTTTATGAATAGATCTCTATATAAACATAACAATGGACTTAAAGAAATCATAATTTACTCACTCTAGCAAGAGAAAACCCTAGATTATGCAATCAACCAATTTTGTTGATTGGTCAATTGAAGTAGACTGCTAAAAATTGTGAGGATAGTTTTTGTAATACCAAAACTCATACAAAACCTATTTCAACTCACAAGTTTGGTATACTTATATATTGATGCATGGGTGTTCTTTTCTAGTGCTTCAAAATGGTAGTGACAAAGTTATCATGGGTGGACAAGAACAAGGAAGTGTGTGCCCTATTCTCCCCTAAAACAACGTTATTTTCAAATAGGTGTATTTGTTTTAATGTCCCAAAGTTAATGTGACTTCCAGCATTGAGAGACTGTGTCACATTTGGAATTTTAAGCTTAGAGTTGGGCGGAAATCCAACAATTTATGTAGTTTATAAACCATACCTTCAAAAACAAGGTAATTACAACTTAGAAATTTGATATGCTAATGCAAAATGTGTCCAAAAATGATATAAATAAGATTGAATTTAGTTCATAAATTCGAATTCGATGTCACCTCTAATAATATGATAAATATCTCGAAGTTCAACTTTGAAATTTAGAAACCAATATAAATGTCATTTTCAGCAAATAAACAACTCTATGTTCAATCCAAAAATCTAGCAAAGTGAAATTATTATCATTTCCAACCAATTCATTCCAGAAGTTTAACAATTTGGCCTTAATATTTCTTCTAGCAAGTTCATATTAGAAATATGAGAGTTCAAGATTACCTTCAGTAATTGCACAAGTGAGTATGAGTTTAATATAATGTAAATTGTTCAATACAAGCCACCATAGCCATTAAATAAAAAAAACACTTTAACATATGTTAGGTCATCAACTATCAACAAAAGGTCATTAGATTTATATATAAAATTAAAACTCTTACACAAAAAATATTCAAACTACCCCTATATTAATGAGATCTCACCAATAAAATGACCAAGCAAAATATCTAACAAAGAAGGATACAGAGCTTCTTCACTAGAATGGTGAGCCCTTGCCAATCTAGAAGGAGAAGCCTACCATGTTGTAATCACACCCATATGTATTAACACTTCAACATAGGGTTTCATTATTTTGAGAAAGAAGTACACAGTCATAATCTTTAGAATACAACCATGATAATTCTACTAATTTTACACAGAGTGATACAATCATATACAAACTTATAGCAGTGCAATCTTGCTCGAGCTTAATGCACACTTAGTTTTTTTACAAGGTTTTTGATACATAATATATAGAAAACTACTAGATGATGAATAAGATCAACCCTCTAGTCTCTAGGATCAAAGGGTGATCCATTATCTTGGTTTCTTAGAAGTAGTTACTTAGATACATAGATTTAAACAAAATCTCAAACAATGCTTCAAATCATATCTTTGCCAAGCCAAAACTTGGATCCTGGTATCTCTTCTTGGAAAATCTCCCTTATATGTATTGTTGAGCAGTGAATGGAAGACTCCATAAAATACCTTCTCAAACTGGCTAAATGGACTTGACCATTTCATGGGAATGAATGTGCTTAATCAAAAGGCTATGACAAACATAAGAACAACATTTCTTCATAAGTAAAATTATTCTCAAATTCTAATTAACCAAATCAAAAACTTTAGGAAATAAATATTGAAAAGACTAGATTTACCATTAGCATAGGATCATAGATTTGGATTCAAATATTAAGTATTTGAGCCAAATTAAGACTGAAGGGTGGTGTTGTGAAGGGTTTTTGAGAAGCAAAATGGTGGTTTTATGATCTCAAAAATGTCTCAAATGGAGGTTCAACAGTGGGTGTTTTTTGGACTTTTGAAATTTATGGGTAACCTCTTTCCCTTATGTCTTTGTTGAATTTAGAGCATAAATCTAATATCTATTTTGTACGAGCTACTTAGAATTGTCACAACCTTTTCTTATAATATAAATCTTAACTATTTTTATGGAAAAAGTAAAAAAATGTGTGGGAAATGAAAAATAAAACTCAAAAAGTTGTAAAAATTAAAATAAAACTTTAAAAAAAAAGGAAAAACATATCGATAACAAGCATCCCTCTCCAACCTATCACTAGACAAAATTTAACAATGAAAAATCACACTTTTTAATTTTATAATTTCAAAAATATTAATATTACAAATCAATGTGTAAATCCACATTGAAACAAATTTTACATTACAGTTTTATTAATCAAAACATATGATGATGATGATGATGGTGGTGGTGGTGGTGGTGGTGGTTAGCGTCCGCTGAGACCAAACTTTGGTCTATCAGACCTAAAGAAACAAATTATTTAGTTTGATTTAAGATTTTATTCCTATGCTCAAAAAGCTTTGGAGAGAAGCCTCCCGAGCTCACTATAATTTTGACATTGTAAAAGGCTAGGAAGGTCGGTATTGCGACAAAGATTATGAAACTGAGATCTAATGTGGTTGTACGTAGGGCACTCTAAATATTATAAATCAATGTGTAAATCCACATTGAAACAAATTTTACATTAGAATTTTATTAATCAAAACATGTAATTCTAACAATCAAACTTGTCGTTCTAACTATCTATTAAAAACTCTTGTCAAATTTATTAAAAAAAAATAGTTTAACTATGCATATTCATTTTTTAAAACATTATATTAAAATATTTATAAAAATTAACTCATCTAATTATTTTATTACTATGTTTAATTCAAAATAAAATATAAATATAAATAAATAAATAATGTAAAATATAATCATTATAGATTTGAAGATAAATGTAAATATAATTATAGATTTGAAGATAAATGTAAATATAATTATAAATAAATAAATAAGAAATGTAAAAATATATCATTATATATTTTAAGATAATGTATTTAGATAATCTTATTATTTTTATTACTCTATTTAATTCAAAATAAAATATAATTCAAAATAAATAAATAAATAATGTAAAATATAATTAAATTCAAAATAAATAAATAAATAATGTAAAAATATAATTATTATAAATTTTAAGATAAATGGAAATATAATATAACAAAATAATAATTAATCTAAATTTATAATCATTATAGATTTTAAGATAAATGTTTATATCTATCAAAGAAAATGTCAAAGAGAAAAGAATTTGTCTATTATTTTTATCTTTACTCAGTAATTATTATTATATAAGGAAGAATTTTTTTAAAATCTTAAAATTTTGAAACTCCTAAACCTTAAATTTACTTTGTTTTCTTCATTCCACACCCATGTTTTCTTCATTCCATACCAATGACATTATGTTATGACCACCATGTGTTCATATCATTTGGTGGTGTGGATAGTACCACTTTCCTTTATCTAAACAAACAACTGCAACCATGGGATGGGATAGTTGTTGGTTACCCATCCCTTTCCTCATTTCTATATTCAAACACATACAAACAACCATGGATTTGTCTCTATGTTTGAAAAAAGAATGACACTTGTGGACCCCATCCCTAGGAGATACAACATTGCAATAATGATGTAAGTTTATGTGTTTGAAAGTAATACTACAACAACCACTACTACATAATGTTTTATCTTTTATTTATTTCAATCAAAGGTCCTTTCATTTCTTCCTCAAAGGTCAAACACTTGGAAACAAAGGAATCTGGACCAAATATTACACGGTTTCGCTTTTATTTATTTTTATATCAAAGCTCCTTTTATTTATTGCTCAAGGTCAAATGGTCGGAAAGTAAGGAGTTAGGCCACGACACTACATTAACCAATAGATATATTCAAAACTTATTATGCTAAAACAAAATATATAATATTAATACAATAAAATGTGTCAATGTGCGCTGTTTTTTGTTTTTTATTTAATTGAAAACAACTAAATTTTTAACATGCTAAAATAGAGATAGTAGCATATGAGATATATTCACAACGTATACTTTCCAAAACGATGGATTATTATAATGTAAATAAATAAGGAAAATTATAAAAATGTATAAAATTAAAAGTTGTAGTTTAATTTATAGATGAAATAGTATGTTTTATTGGAATTCACCAAATTTTGGAAATACAATTTCAAAGTTTTTTTTGTTATTTAAAATACATTTTTTAATGCATAAATAGATTTAGAACCCTGAAAAACTCTGAAGCACATGAATTATGCATATTAAACAATTTAAACTCAAGTTTTAAAAAATCTTTGTCGGATTTTGATTAAAATTAACCAGAAAAATGTCGTGAAAAAGGTCATTTCGCCTATAAGTTAGACTACGCCAAAATAATTTTCTTGTTACACAAGAAGGTACAATATTAATAAAATGAAATATTATTCTTTATAAAGTTTAAATAAAGTTAATGACGGAAATGCAAATGACAATAATGAAATGAAGTGACTCTTCTCACGACCTCCTCTTGAATAGGTCCTACCCAATGGAGCTCTCGGAATCCTAAAAACATAGATAAACATGACATCTCATTTCTTGTGTTCAGAAAAGAACTACGGCTCTTTGAACACAATTTAAGTTTTTTTTTTTTTTTTTTTTTTTTTTTTTTTTTTTTTTTGTCAAAGATTTTTATTAGGTCAAAAAGAGTTTACATGAATAACTAATCACACTTTCCAAAAGAACATAAAAAATAGAATTTCATTAGTTTTTAATACAACATAAAAAATAGAATAAAATTTTGATCACAATATCTACCCTCTATGTCTATATAAATACTAATTTGATGCTAAAGACTTTAAATAATCCAATCGATCATATCCTTGATTGATGGATGCCATCTATTTGATTGCCTCTTGTTAATCTCTCTCCTTCACTAGTTCAATTTTCAAATTCATTTAGGGAGTGCCCTTAACGATTCTATTGTTTCCCAATGAGGAGAGTGACCCAGATAAGTTTTTAATAACTCATTGTTTATCAACCTCTTTCCATGTTTAACATCCAATGATCTAGTTATCTGTAATGACTCTATATGCTATACCAAACCACATGGTGCTAAGGACTCTAACTAATCCAATCGTGATTTGATACTTGATTAACAAATGTCTCTTTGATTGCCTCTTTTTTAGCATAGTTAAGTTAAGAGGGTTACTTTTTATCTTTTCACTAGTTCAAGTTTCAAAATCCATTTGGATAATTTCCTTAATCTTTCACCTATTTCTAAATGAGGAGAATACCTCAACTAAGGTAAGTAATTATTTATCTAACTCTTTTCCATATTTAAATCCTAATAATCTAGTTGTATGTCTTGAATTTTTATGGTCTAACAAATCACATGATGCTAAAGACTCTATCTAATCCATCCAATCAAATTCTTAATTCACAAATATTGTCTACTTGATTACTTCTTTTTTAGCACAAATAGGATGAGAGGGTTATTCTCCCTCCTTCACTAGTTGAATTTTCAAACTTCATTGGGAGAGTTCCCCTAATGATTTTCCTTTTCAAACTTCATTTAGGGAGTTCCCTTAATGATTTTCCTATTTCCAAATGAGGAGAGTGCCTCGAGTTGTTTTTTCAATACTTCATTGATTATCTACCTATTTTCCATATTTAACATCTTAATAATATAGTTTTATGTCATGACTTTTGCACTTTAGTAAACCACCTAAAGACTTGATGCAGGTGCATGCACTCAGACGGAAAAAGCTTGTTGTTCCTATGTTTTTCCAGTTAAAAATAGGAAAGTAAAAAAATTATGTAAATTTTCTTTTCCCTAAATAAAAGGATAGAATTGGGATAAGAATTTCTATGTTTCCAGTTAAAATTAGGATAAGGATGGGGAAAAGCTTCCAGCTTTATATCATTGTGTAAAAAGGGAAAAATCGTGCTTTTCTAGGAGATAAGGCCTGATCTATGTATCCATTATTATTATAAATAAAGGAAGCAACTGAGCTCTCATCAGAGAGAGAGGAGCATGCCAGAATGATCATGAATGAAATTTCCTCACGCGAAATGAGGATGGGCGCGGCCAGAGGTTAACACATAAAGGTGCTGTGAGTTGGGAACCATATGCGACCAACCCTTGAGTTTTTTTGTCGTCATTGATCCGTAAGGCCGCAGGAAATCACAGTATATCAACACCTGTGAGCGTGGCGCAGTTGGATTTCAACAGATAAGCATCCTCTGAATCTTGGTGTTGCGCGGAAGTTCCTTTATGATAGTTGTGCGCCGACTTGAGTTGGTTCGACTGTGTACAAACAGTGGAGAAGCATTGCAATTACGTTCTGGTTGATAATTGCCAGCGCACTGTCTTTTGTATGTTTGAATTGAGTTTATTCTCAGATGCACAGATTTTAAAAGATCTTGGTTTGTAGGCTAGTTCAGCCCTGCATCAGTTGGTATCAGAGAAGGGAAAGGATTCCTGAGAGAAGAAAGAAGAATGCGAATAGAAGGGGAAAGAGGTACAGCTATGTTAAAGTTGGAGAGTTTATGCAGATGGCGGCAGCAGAAGGTGAGAAGATTTGCAGCAACCTAGAGAAGGATGCCAAAAGACCGAGTGAGGAGGGCTTGGTGAGGTATTGTGTAACAGAGGAGACTGTTACTGCAGAGGTTGGTTGCAGCTCACAATCATGAAAACAGTTTTAGTGAAGGAATGCAGTGGATAAAATTGCTAAGGACAAGGAGAAGCATATGACCAGGAGGTCAATAAATTTTGTGCCTCGGGAGTCTAATGCAGGTGCATCTCACCCTTTTCTTAATTAAAGAAAAATCCAAGTGGAGCATGAAGACGTGGACCAGCGGAGCTGAATAAAGGGGAAAAACAGAGAAAATCTGCCTTAAAGCAGTTAAAGAAAAAAAATTAAAGAGGGAATGGATAGGACTAGATAGACTTCCTATTATTAATAGCCATGCACGCTTTTTAGAGAGTTTTGTGGAGAAAAATCAGAAGAGGATAGGATCGGTCCTTCATAAGACTTTTTATATAAATGTAATGCAATAGGGGTGTAATAGATATCTTATTTTGTGAAGAAAATTGTGAGTGGGCAAGATGTAGCCGGCATGAGTTCGTTTTAAGGCTGAAAGCCTAACTTTCTGTAATTGTTCCGTAAATATATAAAAGCGTGTTGTTATTGTTCTGTGTTAATTGTATACGCTATGCGTTTTATAAATGAGTCAAAACTTGTGTTCTGTAAATAAAATAGGTGTTGCAGGCACTCGGCGACGGCTGCATGAATGTTCAAATGAGAGCAAGACAGACTATAACGGTGAATTAATTAAAAGGCTTCCCAAAGATTGAGTGAGCCCATAACCCACAGGTCCAGGATTAAGATTTTTAAAGAATTTGGGATTTTGGGCAACCCCCAAAATCTCATTTTCATCAAGACTCTAACTAATCTAATAAATTGGATCATTGATTAATGGATGATGTCTACTTAATAGCCTATTTTTAGCACAACCAAGTTAAGAGGATTATTGTCGCTCCTTCAATAGTTCAAGTTTCAAAATTCATTTGGAAAATTCATCTAAATATTTCCCTATTTTCAAATTAAGAGAGTGTTTATGCTAAGTTTTTTTAAAAATCACTTCTTACAAACCCCTTTTTCATATTTAACACCCAAGAATCTAATTGAAGATTTTGACATTTTGTTCTTTATTAAACCACATGATATTTAGGTTTGTGTGACAACTAATTTATCTTTGATATAATATTTGATAAATTTACTTGCATATTCTTGCATTTCTATCCTCAACCAAATTCCCATGATGTGGAGCGTGGAGAAAAATATCAAACTTATAGAATAATAAATAATTATCAATATAAAAAAATATGGTTGTTATATAAACTTACATATACATTCACAATTGGAACATAATTGTAGCATAATATAGCTCTTAAATTTATATTAAAACTTGGGGAAAAACATTATATTACAACCAACAAAGATTGGGACATTAAGAAGTTCTACACAAACATTAAAAACTATTAAGAAAAATTCATGTTTTAGGTAACTAAAGGATGTAAGAGAGGAATGAAACATATATACAAATACTTGTATACATTCCCAAGACTTAGTTTAAAAAATGGCTTGTTTTTCATAAATTTACTATTAGGTGATCTTTTCATTCATGTGACTCTTAATGTTCTTCATTAGCAAAACTCATACAAAATGTTCAAGGTAATGTGGGTGAGCCCACTAAGGTTTCCATGCATAGGTCACTAAGATATGTATGTATAGCCTTCTGAGACATTGAACACATAGTGTAAAATTAGGTACACAAAATAGGGACTTGATACACTAAATATTGAAAATAAATTGATTAAGAAGAGGAGCTACCCCCTAAACCCCATGTGGTATTTCCCCTTGGACTCTATGGGAGTGTTTTGCACCCCATCTATGGCATTCAAAACACAAGTTTAACTATGATCATTTACATATTCATTTGGATCATTCAACCCTTATTCAAAAGTAGTGGTACTCATTGCATTACTATTTAATTATCAGAAACTATATTTGAAGTCATTGTAATGTTTAACACTTATATTATGTGTAAATGATCTCACCGGGATAAATCAAAATAGTTGGTGAGTTCCTTGGAGCATTCAGTCACCATGATATGATTAATAATATCATCCTTTGACATATAAGTCAAGTTCTTAAGATTCAAGTATGTTAGAAGTGTGACAATTGTTGGTTCAAGTATAGGTGATGTAAATGGATTTGGTATTCCATATTGAATACTAGACACATACCTTAGTATAAAGTAAGTTTAGGAATAAAAGAAAATATGGGTGTAGGGACCGATATTTGAGAGGTTTGGTTTTTTAATTAAGACCTTTGAAATGTTCCATATGGAATTGTAACCATACCTTATCATCATATTGAAGGCAATGAAGTATGCATTGTGCATCATGGCACACCCTATACTTCTACTATTTTTATCTCAATATTTGTTGAATGTGTTAATGTACCTATCTAATATGTTGTTTGTAATACCCCCATTGTGACCCCCTATGTATTTGTACATAACTTTACTAGGTTAGTGAGCCAAGATGTGTTGACCCTGTGTACCCATATGTATATATGTGTTTTTGGGCTAGTAGCACTATGTATATATGTTTTGAGGCTAGAGTTTTCATGTGATTTTAGGCATGTCTCCTATGTGCCAAAAGGCCAATGATCCTAACTATGTAAATATGAAATCACATTCATAATAATAAAAAGACATCACTAATGTAGATCTAGTCAAGCAAGAGAGTATGGGGGGCTAGGACTTCACAAGTGAGAAATGGGGCTAAGGTCTAAGTGACGAGGTTATGAAACCCATGAGACTAAGCCATTATTAAAAAAAAAAAGAGAGAGAGAGACTAAAGTCAAGAGTGCACATGTTTCAATACTAAGTCTTAAAAGTGACTGGTTTGAGTGTCATTTGTCATTTTTGGCACATGCACATAAAAGTGGGAGCCTTAGTGTTACTTCATGATTCAATTCCATCATTATTACCATTATTTCCATTGCAATTCTAGGAGGGAGAGGGGTGTGACCCTTTATTATTTTTACCATATTGATCCTAAGTGGATCTATGTGTGCACTTATCCTTAGTTTTCCTTGGGTAAGGTTTGAACCTTAGAGGGATGAGAGTAGGGATAGATTTCCCTAATGTGAGGCTTAGAGAGTACTTGGAGACTCCTAATGGATGTTGGAAATCTTGGAACCATAGGGCTCTGAGACTTCCTAGATGATCTATATGAGAGCCCTTGAACGGTAGTGGCGCAATCAGAGGAATCGTAGGTGCAAAGAAGGGGGTGCACTACCTTAGGCTTTGCAAGATAATGGGATATGGGAGATCGTAGGTTGGAAGCTACTAGAGTTTAGTACATTCGCATGTTACCTTGTTGGTGTTATCTATAGACCTTAGTTGGATTTAGGAAGCCTATCCCTAGGTGGAATTATATCCCCATCTTAGGGGTGACTTTTTGCTAAGATATTATGAGTAATTTAGTCTATGACTAGGTGGAAAGCCAAATGTTTGTAGCCAATTAGTGATTCCTTTAAAATAGTAAGTGTTTCTTATGATGTTTTTATGTTTTTGTTCTATTTAATTCATGGATATGCACATGTTGTTTATGTTTAATGAAACTATATGTGTGTGTCATGATTTTGACATTATGTGTATGTGTGTAATACATGGTAGTATGCATTAGACATGCATGAGAGAGTAGATATTTAACATTCTAGTTGATATTGGGGCCCTTTTGAGAATTCTATTTTATGGTGTTCGACATATA
The DNA here is from genome assembly GCA_000404065.3 of Pinus taeda. Taxonomy (NCBI): domain Eukaryota; kingdom Viridiplantae; phylum Streptophyta; class Pinopsida; order Pinales; family Pinaceae; genus Pinus; species Pinus taeda. The sequence goes on from APFE030745776.1 coordinate 82,114, forward strand.
TGAACTAGAATTAAAGGGAAAATTTAGAAATTGGATTTCTTAGAGGTTGTATTGTTCCCATTGATAGGTTGGGGCAATTACAAAGAGATAATAGAGTGGAGGTTACAACACTCAAGTTATATGGGTCTAAACTTTTCTTGTAGAGGAAGTGCAGTGTACATGCCAATTATTTATTAGAATTCCTCAAGGGAGGAAATGGAAAATTTAAGAAATTTGATACTTATGGGAAAAGGCCAAATTTGAATGGTAGGCTAAGTGTTAGAAGCACTAGTTTTTACAAGTCACAAATATAGATTGATAATATTAGGGTTGGATTGCAATGTGCATAATTGACCAAGGAAGAAGAGTTTATAAAAGGAGAAAAAGACCAATTCTAAGTGAAATTTAGAGGAGAAAATTCAATCAGAATGATAAATGTATACGTATAATATCCAAATCAAAGGTTGCATGCTTAGATTCGATGAAATAATGAGTTACTTGTAGAAGCAGAGCTACAAATTTCATATAGATGGAAATTTTGAAAATTGGGCTTAATAGCATAATCAAAAATGAAAATTTTCTAAAAAATGGAAATTTGTACTAGTGCCATTAGCGCTAACAGAGAAACACCAAATGGAAATTGAGCTAATATAGCATGAAATGGTGGATAGTTGCCACCACAGGGTTAATTTAGAGTTAAGTTATGATTTCATCATGTGAGTAGCCATCTATGTTTGAATTTAGTGAGGATTGTTGACAATAGTCGTCATCCACTATCAGATCTATCAAAAATAAGAATTTTTGTTATCATATCAGCATGTTTAAGCCCAATATCAATATGAACAATTGATCATTACCAAGACCAATCATTAGATCAATTAGATGTGCATGTAATAGATAAACATGTTGCAACTTTGCACCTAATATGCATTCACAATCATTGATCAAAGATCAATCTTGAATGTTAGATCCATTAGATTCATATGTTCAAGTTGAACTTTAATCAGGTTCATTTATGATATGAAATCTCATCACTAATCTAAGATTAATGTTGATTGTTGCATCTATTGGAAGAAAGGGTATATAATACTAATGGGCATTCATCTTCAAGTCTTATGTTGATCTAGACTAATGGATCGCAATCAACCCCAGTTGTTGGATGTTCCAAAGGCAAGTTGCATGGTTAACATCCCTTAATCTTGCAGTCTAATATCAAATCTAGATTTTTATATTGCAATCACCCTCAATCATTGGATCTATAGGAACTCAAATATTCATTAAAAATGGGGCACATTCAAACCTAATGAGTCTCCACCATCCAATTGAGTCAGTGATAGTTGTCATGTCTAATATTGTGTTAATGCGATGAAAAAAAAGTTTAGTATTGTGTTAATAAAATATAAAAATGTGTAACCCGGATGCAGGTGACATAAATGAGAATCAATGAAGTTATTCAGGACTGACGGGGCGTGGTACTACCATCTACTGCACCACGCACCTATCTGTGCCTCCACCTGGTGTCAAATGGCTCGATCCTGGATGGATTCGGCTCACTTAAGGCGAGACCGATCTCAAATGAAGTTAGCATTAAAGAATTGTTCAGTCCAACGCATGGCAAACAATGTTTCAATTATGGTCCTTTCGTCTCTCCTTCCCTACATTTACTTCCCATTCTCGTGCCTCTGCTCATACCCTACAGCTCTTCTCTGCTGCATTTCAGTTTGTGATTCCTGTGTGTCGCTCTTGGTGGCTCACGCCGCTGGAACTGAGCCCCCCTTTCTTCAGTTTTAGGCCTATCTCTCGTTTTTCTGTGGAATCCACCTGGTCCTTTTTCTATTTTCCACCGGAGTTTCCTGTGCTCCTTCGCCATCACTCTGCATCCTCAACATGGTTCGGCACAGAAAGCATAGTCGTATCAGTGGGAGCCATGGGGGACGAGGGCACTCTCAGAGAGCTCAGTCCGCTAACCATAATCTTGCTCCCTCTTCTCTGCCCGTTTCTCAGTCAGAAGAGCCTCCTCTCAACCCTCCTTGCAGACCTTTCTCGCATAGTGCGTTCCAGTCCTCCCACTTCCGGTTCCAAAGCAACCTTAACAGGCCCATTATATCTGCCCATATTTTGGTTATCCTTTCTAAAGAAGAAGCGCCTCCTCTGGTTACTATTCACCATCTTGTTGAGCTCTCTCAGGATAATCTTGGCAAAGGGCAAAGCCAGGAGGATATGCAGAATATGGCAGCTGCAGACAAGCTGAATGAGCGTGGCAAGCAGCATGACAAGGTCGAAAGCCTTGATGATTCTCAGCAGCCAGGTGGTAGCTCGCATGGTTGTTCAAGTGACATTCGCCCCTCGTCGACTCCTCCTAGAGGCAATGACGCTGGCGACGTGGCTACAAATGAGGAGGATTGGAATGGAAACACATGCCTAGTGGTTGAGGAGCCTCCAGAACTGGGAATGGAAATGTAATGCTTCCTGGATTCTATGCTTCTCCCTGTTTTATCATGTTTGGTTCTGGTTCGAGGTGCTCAGGCGATTTTTGAATGTGTTCCCTTTTTTCTGATAAAATGGCAGATTGTAGCTCTTATGTGGATTCGGTTAGTTTCTCTCTTTGTGCTAATGATCCTACTAGGATTTGACTTCTTTCTTTTGCTTATAATCCTCCCATTCTTGGGATGGCCTACTGTGTTGTCTGCTCTCAGACGCCCATTCCTGAAGCTGCAACTTGTAATATTATTTTCACTTTCTTTTAATAGATTTAGCCTTTACTTAGAAAAAATATATATATAAATGTGTAAGAAAATTATTGACGATAAATATACAAGGCAAGGATATAATTAAACAAATTTAAAACTAAAAGAGAGTAACAAATTGAGGAAGTAAGGATACTTAAAAAAAAACAAAAGGATATAACATAAAGTATTAGATGAGAGGAGGGGATACAAACTACAAGTAATGATGAAGGCATTAGATAATGGGTTGTTGGGTGTAGCTAAATTTATACTTATTTTTACAATTAAAGTTATTAGGATGTTTTTGTTACTTTTAAAATTTTCTAATGATGATAAATGAGTAATAAGGAGTTAATGTTAAGACTTTTGTATGATGAAAACAAATGAGATTGTTAGGATGCGCTGCAATCGCACATTTAGTTATAAAGTGATCATAAAAGGTATCAACTATATGTTCTTTTTTGGATGAATTTAGATAGAGTAATTAGTGTAGCCAATGCAAGTTTTGTTAGAAGAAAAAAAGAATTTAGTAGGATCATTTGCAATCACACATTTAGTAAAGTGATCATAAAAGGTATCAACTATATGTTCTTTTTGGGTGAATTTAGATAGAGTAATTGGTATAGCTAATGAAATTTTTGTAAGAAGAAAAAGGAATTTAGTAATCACCTTGAGAAATAGGTGGGTTCATCTTATATTTGGAACTTCTAAATAATTGTTTTAGTAACTTGTAAGGCTTAAAGATGGTTTTTATATTTTTTTTGGCTAAGGTCATGAAATTTTCTCAATGATGTTGTAAATTAAAGGGAGTGAAATTTGAGCTCATGTTCAAGGAAAATACGGGGGGTTTTTGGTTTTATTTTCGGGTTTTAAGAGGATAACATACTGAAAGGATTTTTTGTTTTTGGAAATAGAATAAACATTGATTGAAGGGATTTAGTAAGGTCAACTTTTTCTTTGCTTAGATGCAGATGGTGAAAATTTGAACAACTCTATAGACATGCGTATTAAGAATGACATATTTTTGAGTTAGTTGATGGTGGTATTAGACATGAAATTATCTATTTTTGTGAGTCATTTTGGGAAAAACTTAGTGAGAAGGAGACCTATCAATTTATTGAATAACTAAGGCATTGCTCTCACTAAAACTAAGAGTTTAGTTATTCATTGTATTCATCTATGGCAATATAAACGTGGTTTATGCAATTATATACATGTGAATGGTTGGTGTAGGTGCATCTTTTAGATAAAAATGTAATTTTCTAATAAATAAAACTTTTAAATCTAATTTAAATATAAATATTATTAGATACATTTTTTTAATGATAATTTTAATATTTATTAAGATTAGTTTTGATACCAACATGTTTTTTGTTTGTTAATTTGTATGAGTCTTTGAGATAACTACACGCTTCACTTTTGGCTGAGAAACTGTGCACCAAAGACATCTAAGCTGTAATTCACCCGTAGGAATGCACCCATATTATCAAATATTAAAAGAAATTAATCAAACTTTTTATATATATTTATATAATATATAATATATATTATTATATATATATATTATATAATACTCTTTTATTTTTTTTTTATTAACACGATTATTTTATTTATTTATACGTTTGGCTTTTTAATTTTAAAAGATGTTATATTAAATTTAAATATGAGAATATAAATAATTAAATTATTCTTTAATTGAACAACGAGGCAACTAATTTATAGTTAATTTATTGCTGTTGTAAAATATGTAATTATTATATGTTTTGTCTCTATTTGTTTTTTTTTATAAATATATAAATGTTTAATTATTATTATTATTATAGAGAAATTGGTAAATGGATTGGTTTTGTATGATGTGACATGCATTATAGGGTTAATTTTGATATCACTATAACTTTTAGGTGAATAACAAATGACCATTAGTAAGCATTCTAGGATTTGAACATGGAACCTTTATACTCACATTTACTTTTACATTTTCATGGCTTGCCAAATGAACTTTGGGAAAAGACTAATCTTTGCACTCGCAATACTTTTACATTTTCATGAGTTTGCCAAGTAAACTTCCTTTGAAAAAACTAATATTTGATTATTTTTATTAAATTATAATTATATTAATTTTATTTAATGTTATAAATTTAAAAAAGAAAAAACACAATAATAGTTTTAAATTAATATTTTAACATTTTTCTCCCGAATAGTGTGAATAGTGGAGTGAACCTAACCAATAGGTAAGGGGATGTGGCATAGCACCCCCTGCAAGTAGCAATTGATATTATTTACCTTAATAGCACCTTGGTTTGAATGATACGTGATTTTTCATGTGTTAGCAAGATAGGTTAGTTATGAAGAGAGTGCAAGTCGAAAAGTGTACGTTGGATCCCACGGTTGGCACCATCCAAGGAAAATTGCTTCAGTTTGCAATTGGAGTTAAAGCGTCATGCCAAAACCTAGTGCAATAAATGTAGATAACAGGGAGTTAACAATGTAGTTCATGTGAGGAGTTTGTCAAAGATGTGTTGCATTGTGGTAATTCAATTCATAAGGGACTACATGCAGGAAACTCTTGACGAGGCAGTTGTGGAATGCATTAAGTTTAGAATTTGGGTAAAGAAGAGAAGCTTGAGTCAGAAGGGTTTTGGGACATGAAGAGTTCCTCTCCAATCCAAGCCATCTAATATATGCTTTAATTCCTGGAATCAAGTTTTTGTTTCAGTGATATTTACACCTTCGATCATCTTTCTTCATGAGTCCCACTTTCCAATGTTAGGAGGCTTAAAATTTTTGGGAAGGTTCTTCTTATATGACAATGTTTTCCCACACTTGTGTGGATGTCTAAGATGGGAAGGGAAAACTAAAGGAAATTATTTGGCTATTAACTTTGTGGGGATACAAGGCCTTGTGCTAAGGTGGAGGGGTGGAGTCTGAGAAATTTCATAGGCAGTTACAGGAGGGAAGTCCTAGAGTCTTTGGCTTGGTAATGCATTTGTCTTCCCGGTGTCTGAATGGGCCTTGAATTTTTTTGCTAGAGGGGGGATTGGTTGCAAAGTTTCTTATGGTAGCCATTTGTTGGTGTGGGAAGGGTGGTTTATTTACCTCCTAGAATCAGGTCAAGAATTTCTCTCAAATTGGAAGCTAGGCAGTGGAGTAGAAGCATGATCTAGTGGTATGTGTGGGTTTGTGAGAAGTGCGACAAGTCTAGGCCACATTTTTAGTGGCCCAAGCGAAACAAATCCTTTCTTGAGACCCTATATACCTTACACTCACTCACCCAAGGAGCCGAGGTATGCACCTACATGCCAAGGGAGAGAGGATATGCGAAGAGAAGCTATGCTTATTATGAAGATCAAGCCAGAAGAGATAGGTCATGTCTTTAAAATAAAGCAACCAACTCAACTATAAGGTATCACAATCAGATTCATATAAACATATAAGAAGAACTAAACTAGTCAAAAAGGGGAAGTTACAGCACAAAGATCCTCTTTGTGAGATTCATAGGCGAACTCACAATGGGAACAATGGACCCAAGATATGGGCCAAACACACAACAAAGTAAAGAAATACATGCTAACCATAGATCTTATTGGCAACTGAATTCATCTTGTGTCGTTCATTGTTGGATAGTCATGATTCAAGAAGAGACCTGATGCATACTATGGATCACATGCAAAAGAATCTAAAACATTACGACTAAAGAATGGAGATGATGGACCATAAGTTGGCATGCATTAAACAACACCTTGACATTCCTACTGCAACTTTGAAACCTCAAGCAAGCTTAACAACCCTGATACCAATTGATGGCTCGAATTCAGAACCTCCTCAAAGTTGACATTATGATGTTTTATGCTTATCCTCATAGTTTTTGCTTTGCTACTAGTCATGTATCTGGAAAATTAGGAAGAAAATCTAGAGTTGCTTTGTTTATTTCAGTTATAGTAGATACTTTGTCTATGTTATCTCTCTAGAGGGTATATTTTTGACAATGGTCTGGTCTCTCACAAGAGAGGCCAGAAAGACTCATGAAAAATTTCTTATGTATCTCCCTGTTAAATAATAGATTTTACCTTTCAAGCCCAAAGGGTTAACTCAATTAGTGGAGTCCCTATCATTAAAGCACATTTGTTATTGAGATGTCATAAATTCAATTCTCCCAACCCTCTTAGGATCATGCTTCTTGGTTGAGACAACAAGAAGTGATCTAAAAACCAAAAGATTGTAAAATATTTCAAAAAATATGCTTTAACAATTTTACAAATAAAAAATTATGTAATTTTATGAATATTATTATTTGTTAGTAAGTTTCTACCTTTACCATATAAATAAAATAAAAATAAAAATAGAAACATATATTAATTTTAACCAATCTCATAATTTTTTTCCATTAAATCATAATTAAAATAAATAAATAATTGAATATATCAATAAAGAATTAAATCACCATTAAACATCTCTCTAATATATAACCACCGCCACTTTGTCCTCTCTAACATTTCATTAATTAACATAATATAGAATTAGTAACTTAGTTTCAATAATTAAAATAATTTTAAAATAATATAACATTATATTAAAACCCCCCATTTTTTACGTATATGATTATAAACGAGTTAAATTAAATAATCTATTAACCTAAGAAAAATATATTAATTTGATAAATTTGAATAACTGATATACTACAAGTAGTTATTTTTTCTATTACATTTGACTTATTAATATTTTAATATTTTTTCTAGCCTTTTTAAAGAGCCGTTGATGGTCAACCCTGTCAACCTAGCTGTTTGAATGATCTGCTCTCCCTATATAATTGGCAGCCATGATCTGACTCCTCAACTTGTCCTGACGATGAACCACACTAGTTGGTTCGAAACGCGTTGACAAAGGTCCTCTACATGTGATTTTCGCCGAAAATGCTTATTATAATATATATATATATATATTTTTAATTCAAAATTCCCCTAATATTTGTTTACCTAGTATATGAACTTCACAACATACATTTGTGAAATGAAAGACAAGCACAAAAGCAAAGCAATAATAAATAAGAAATAATGAAACATAGATATATGGAAATTTTGAGTTTCACAATCACTATTTAGATGAAAAAAGAAATGGAATAAAGTTACGGATGAAAAGAGAACTATTACCTCAAATCTAGAACTCTAGCTCAAAAATGCAAAAATAACATGAAAAAACAACCAAAAAAATGAAAAGTGTTAAACTATGTTTTTTTAAGGGTAAATTTCAACATTTTATTAAAAACCAATTTTTTTTTCAAAAAAGATTGGAAAAACACCATCCAAACAAAAAGTTTTGATGTTGGAATAACAAAACAAAATTGGGTACTTTCTAGCAATGTAATTAAAGATAAAATATTAAGACGAAAAAACATAAAATTCCAACAATTTTCAAACATGATGTTAAAGATAAAATATCATGTCTCAAAGGCTTATAATTCCAACAATTTTCAACCATCTTGTTAAAGATAAACTCTAAGAAAACCCTAAAATTGTAATTGCTTTCAACCATAGCATTAAAGATTAAATATCATAAATTTTGACAAGTTTTCAACCATAACCATAGAATTGAAAACCTTAAGTTTTTAACATATTTGAACCATAAAATTAATGACAAATTATATGATTAAAACAATTTTTAAAAATCTTATTTCCATAATACGAATGAGTGTCTAGATTTGGGTCCCTACCTCTTCGAAGAATCCTAACAATACGTTAAGCTCTCATTAGAGGAACTAGAATTTAAACTAAAAACTCTATTATAAAGTTTGTAAAGTTTGTATAAATATGTACATTACTATTAGAAAAATTACTCCACAAAGAAAATATATACACGATAAATTACTTCACTAAGCAAAGATTGCAACTCAAAATAATGGTCGGTACTGCAGTTAAATAAAACAATATAAAAATGGGGAGCTAATGAAAAAGATTTACCCAAGTAAATATTAGGAATCTATAATTTAATAAAACAAAGTAATAGAGAAGTTGTGGCAAAATCCTTAAAATAAAGTAATATTTAATCATCAAATCTAATAATTACATAACAAAAAACTAAAACTAACTTAAAAATAAAAACATATCATTTTTAAATACAAATTTTCTATTCAAATTCAATTTTCATTACTTAAAAAAACAAAAAATTTATAACCTTATTTGGTAAATAACAAGAAATTTGAAATATAAAAAATAAGATAAAAAGCATTTAATTAGAGATAAAACTTAATTAAGGATTAACTAGTTAAATAGGTTCCATGGAATGTCCATATAGTGCTTAACATCAGGGGTTTAAATCATGCTTGTGGCCACTATATTATCAAACTTGTTTAACATTAGGGGTTGAAATCACGCTTGTGGCGACTATATTATTAAGCATTTAACCATACGTATGAAAATATATTTTAATTTTGATATTAAAAAAAATAATAAATCTTTTTATGGATTTGCAAGATCATTATCATACCATGCAATTTGTTTTGTTTTGTTTTGTAGATTTCAATTTTTTCCCAATTATAGAAATGGGTAGCCTAAATAAATTCATCCTCATTGAAAATTAACTTATTTTGGATGTTTGATATATAGATTTAAGATGATTTTATATGAGCTTGATTTATTATATAGATTTATAGATATAGAATGATCTTATTTTATCCCTCACATAGTTGAGAATGGATAAACCAATATTGAGATTCTATTCCATCCATATTTATTTTCATTTTGAGATGTATTGGATGCTAAAAGATGGCATTGTTTTAATTTACAATAACTTCAATGCTTTGGTTAATCAACGAAGGTTTTGGTTTCTTTTGACATTTATGAGGATCTATATGAGGACAATGAATGAATAGTGGTTATTGGTATGGAATGAAAGAAGACAAAAATGAATAATACAATGGATTTGAATCCAATGATAACACATACTGGACTACAGACAAGGAATTATAGTGATTGATCAATTTTTCTTTCATATATAGTTAAATATTTGATAACTCTCCACATATTTTCAATCCAATAATTACATAACAAAAAACTAAAACTAACTTAAAAATAAAAACATATCATTTTTAAATACAAATTTTCTATTCAAATTCAATTCTCATTACTTAAAAAAACAAAAAATTTATAACCTTATTTTGTAAATAACAAGAAATTTGAAATATAAAAAATAAGATAAAAAGCATTTAATTAGAGATAAAACTTAATTAAGGATTAACTAGTTAAATGGGTTCCATGAAATGTCCATATAGTGCTTAACATCAGGGGTTTAAATCATGCTTGTGGCCACTATATTATCAAACTTGTTTAACATTAGGGGTTGAAATCACACTTGTGGCTACTATATTATTAAGCATTTAACCATAAGTATGAAAATATATTTTAATTTTGATATTAAAAAAATAATAAATCTTTTTATGGATTTGCAAGATCATTATCATACCATGCAATTTTTTTTTTTTTTTTTTTAGATTTCGATTTTTTCCCAATTATAGAAATGGAGTAGCCTAAATAAATTTCATCCTCATTGAAAATTAACTTATTTTGGATGTTTGATATATAGATTTAAGATGATTTTATATGAGCTTGATTTATTATATAGATTTATAGATATAGAATGATCTTATTTTACTCCTCACATAGTTGAGAATGGATAAACCGATATTGAGATTCTATTCCATCCATATTTATTTTCATTTTGAGATGTATTGGATGCTAAAAGATGGCATTGTTTTAATTTACAATAACTTCAATGCTTTGGTTAATCAACGAAGGTTTTGGTTTCTTTTGACATTTATGAGGATCTATATGAGGACAATGAATGAATAGTGGTTATTGGTATGGAATGAAAGAAGACAAAAATGAATAATACAATAGATTTGAATCCAATGATAACACATATTGGACTATAGACAAGGAATTATAGTGATTGATCAATTTTTCTTTCAAATATAGTTAAATATTTCATAACTCTCCACATATTTTCAATCCAATAATTACATAACAAAAAACTAAAACTAACTTAAAAATAAAAACATATCATTTTTAAATACAAATTATCTATTCAAATTCAATTCTCATTACTTAAAAAAACAAAAAATTTATAACCTTATTTTGTAAACAACAAGAAATTTGAAATATAAAAAATAAGATAAAAAGCATTTAATTAGAGATAAAACTTAATTAAGGATTAACTAGTTAAATGGGTTCCATGAAATGTCCATATAGTGCTTAACATCAGGGGTTTAAATCATGCTTGTGGCCACTATATTATCAAACTTGTTTAACATTAGGGGTTGAAATCAGGCTTGTGGCAACTATATTATTAAGAATTTAACCATAAGTATGAAAAAATATTTTAATTTTGATATTAAAAAATAATAAATCTTTTTATGGATTTGCAAGATTATTATCATACCATGCACTTATTTTTTTTTAGATTTTGAATTTTTCCCAATTATAGAAATGGGTAGCCTAAATAAATTTCATCCTCATTGAAAATTAACTTATTTTGGATGTTTGATATATAGATTTAAGGTGATTTTATATGAGCTTGATTTATTATATAGATTTATAGATATAGAAAGATCTTATTTTACCCCTCACATAGTTGAGAATGGATAAACCAATATTGAGATTCTATTCCATCCATATTTATTTTCATTTTGAGATGTACTGGATGCTAAAGGACGGCATTGTTTTAATTTACAATAACTTCAATTCTTTGGTTAATCAACGAAGGTTTTGGTTTCTTTTGACCTTTATGAGGATCTATATGAGGACAATGAATGAATAGTGGTTATTGGTATGGAATGAAAGAAGACAAAAATGAATAATACAATGAGTTTGAATCCAATGATAACACATACTGGACTACAGACAAGGAATTATAGTGATTGATCAATTTTCCTTTCAAATATAATTAAATATTTGATAACTCTCCTCATATTTCATTGAAAATATTAAAACAGATGTTAGATCTTTTCAAACCATCAAATTTATTTTCATTGAAAATATTAAAACCTGTGATAAAAAATTTCAAACCATTAAATTAAATATAATGTTTTTTTTCAACCATGCTCCACTTAATAGTCATCTAGAACGACTCACGAAAATTCCACACAACTGTCACATGACACGGTGGTGGCCTTTCAACATAGGGGCTTCTTTCACCTTGACCAGACTATACATGGCTGAAAAGGTAATATCCCTACTTGGAAGTCAGTATCTCAGATTAGATTGCATGGAGTCATTGTTAAATAATGGAACTAATACATTCAGAACCTCATGCAAGTGGGATTATGTGAGAATCCAGAGAGTGACTACATTACATGGGATGGCATCACCTGAAATGGATCGATTGTTGTTGCAGATAACTATGATTTTATCACTCAACGTCAATTGGGGGCCCCCACAAAATCATGGTTTAAGGCTATCTTATGCATTAAATTGCCGCTTAAGATCACTCCTTTCACATGGTTTTATTGGAAAAACAAAATCTTGACCTGGGAGAACCTCTGCAAAAGAGGTTATGAGGGTCGTGGTAGATGTTCTCTTTGTGGTCTTGAAATTGAAAGTGTGTGTCATTTATTTCTTCTTTACAGGTTTGCATCTCAGGTATGGTCTTAGATCCTCACATATTATGGGCTTCCTGTACACAACTTCACATCCATAGAAAATTATTTGAAATGGGGACTGTCAAGAAGGGGAATAAGACCCTACATCACTCTACTAGTGATTTGGGAGGTTTGAAAATCCCGCAACCATGTTATTTTTCGTGGCAGGTTTCACAACACTCATTGGACCATATCCAAGATATTGTCACGGCTTGACATCATGGCACCTACCCCATCAAAAGAACAAGATTTTTCGATGCGCCTCATTCATAATCAGATCTCTTTGCCAATCAACTTTTTTTATGGGGTGGAGAGAGGAATGGGAGATGTGGTTGTGGAGTTTTTTTATTCACTAACGCAATTATTTCCCACATGATACACTGGTATGGGGTTATGGGCATCAATACCCATGCCGAATCGGTGGCTCTTTGCGGATTCCTCTGGTTCGCTGCTAAGAAATAGGTTTCAATCATTCACATCTATGGGGATTTGAAAAACCATTGTTGATGGGTTTTATGACAGAACACATTTCAACCCTCTCGAGTTAAGATACTAGAGGATGTGTACTAGTGAGCTACTTAGCATATTTCAACATTACAACATACAACACATATTTCGTGAATCAAACTCTATGGTTGATCTCTTATCAAAGCAAGGGTTTATGGATGAGGAGGGATATATATTTTTTTTTTCTATTCTTCATGGTGATGCACAAAGGGAGGACATATTTTCTCTTCCTTAAATGAATATTTTGTCTATGCTCTACTCATATTATCATGTTCTTGTTTCTGTTCCTATTTGGTACTATCTGGTCATTGGTCACTTTTGGTTGTTAAAAGGTTTCTAGGTATATCTTTCGATATCTACCTCTTTTTGTGATATGCTTCTATACTCATTATGTCCAGTTATATCAGGATGATGGTCTCATTGCAGCTGAATTATGAACTTTTGAATATGTCATGAACAATGTAAATTGAATTATCTCTAATAAAATTCAGTTCTATTTTTTTCTTCTGAAAAAAACGACTCATGAAAATTGAGGAATACAAATTCAACGTCAATGACCAAACTTCCCTCGGAAATATGTAGTTGTTGATGTTGCATATTATATTCAATACAATTGAGAAATTCAATCTCCGTTGGACCTTGTTTCAAACAATGGCTTGACCATCTACACTAGAGCTTCCTCATGTAGGTGTGGTGTATATGTTCTTATTTTATAACTCATCTTTAAATGCTTATTTATTTCGATCCACAACCTATTATATTTGAATTTGTTTTATCTTAGAAGTTTTCAACCTTTTTTGTGTGACATATAACTCTTTTTACAGTAACTATATCTTGGTTTTCAGTTTTTATTAATTTATATATAAAAAATTATGTTATACACAATTATTTTCATTTCTTATATAAATATAAATTTATGTTTGAGATATTTTATACCATACAAGATATATATATGAAAAAACAAGGAAAAAAATCCTTATCCCGAGATATTTACCCTTACAACATGGAGATTCTTAATTTGTAGATAGGCTTTGTTACAATACCATGGATTATAATACTACATGCCCACATAATTCCATGAATTAAAGAACACGTGTCAACTCCATGTTAAGCACATACAAAATCATGCATGACTCTAATACTGGGTTGTAGAGTGCAATAAAATATCTACTAGCAATTGCACCAGATGTTGCAAAGGAAGAACATAGATGAAGAGAGATGTGATATGTTATGGGATCTAGATGTTGTCTACTTTAAAACTATTTCCTTGGGTCATTTCCCACTTCTTGTGCCTGCCCACTCCAGGTCGCTTATAATGCTTGTCTTGACTTTAATGAAGCACTTCAAAAAAACCTTATAAAAGCAATAATTTTCAAGCATGCATAATTGCATAAGGTTTGTGCACAATTATAATCCCTGATTAATATATTAGCAACATTTTTTCTTACCATCACCAAAATCATCATGTTTTCTGTGCACAGTTATAGTGCATCCATTCTCTTCTTTAGCTTGCAACTTTCACTTTTTTTTAGCTACTTAGCTTAGTAAAATATGTTTACTGTATTTCTAGCCTGAAAATCCTACAGGCACCCTAAAGGAACAATTTGCTTCTTTTACACCACCTTTGGAATAGCTTTGGAAACAAAATGAAGAGAGGATCAAGCATTTTTTGGATGTTCAAGGACAAATTCAAAGGATTTGTTGAGAAATTTATAGAAAATTGCAACTCAATGAAGCTATAACTCCAAAACTTGATGATCAGAACTTATCATTGAAAAAGTTTGATGAACATCCTCTACAGTTTCAAGAACTTCAAAGAGAAAAGGTGATATTTATTAGTAGCTTTGGTCCATATACATTTTATTTTGTTCTGGAAATAATATTATCATCTGTTATATAGTCCCTTATGGTCTAGGCTTGACATTTGATTTAGAAATAATCTTTTAGCCTTTTTTTCATTGATTTAGTTAAGGTTGGAAAGGGTTATATTCATTTCTAAGTTAAATGAGACAAATGGAAAATCCTTTTTATTTGACCTAAACATACATCATATGGGATTTAATTATAAACTATATTGTTTCTTGGTACTTCATACTTTAATTAATATATGCAATCCTTGGCAGAGTGATCAACTCCACAAGGTTCTTGATTACGTTAATATTGTACGTGATCTTTGCCTTGTATTAGGGATTAACTTTTTAAATGTCATTACGAAAGATTCAATTTCAACAGATAAATGAAGAGTCATACCTAACTTTAATGGAATGTATAAATTAAAGGTGAGATATCAAACTAAAAAACAAATGAGTTTACAATGGAGCAAGGAAAATCACTTTTAAAAAAATTGCACAATGGATTGGTAACCTAGCGTAAAGAGAGTTTAAAAATAACTTTATTAAAGTTTTATCAATCCTAAAATAATAATTCATGTGATCCCTCACACATGGAAGATGAAGATTGCATTGGACTCACATGAAAAAGTTAGGTAATGTGTGGTTTGAAACCCAATATTATTAGCATTTTTCGATTTCAAAGAACATTAGTGGTTCAATTATTATGGTCCAAAAGTTTAAATTAACAATATTACAATCTTCACATTGGATATTCACAACAACCATGGGCTGCAAGGGATGTCAACCCTTGGAGTCATGGGAAAGAAATTTTAAAATTAAAGGCCAAATCATTCCAACAACGATTTATTTGAATTCATAAATGGTTGGATTTGCATACTTTACAGTGATAGGGTTTCCAATAAATTTATTTTGTTCACCAATGCATATTAGGTGATTTGGTGGGGATTCAGTCAAAGGGTATTAGCAATGATATGTTGGCTAGGCTAGCTAAAACAATGCAAACATTAAAGGAGGAGAAGAAGCAAAGGTTGCAAAAGGTAAAGCCTTTATTCTTAAAAAATAGATTTTATTTTTGATTCCCACATGTTATTCTGAAGTACTAATTTTTGCATGAGTTGAATTCTATATTATATAGAAATACTTGACCAAGAAACGCTACCTGGTGGAGATATTGTGCTCGTTAGTTTGGATTCAGGTTAAAGTGTTATTTAGAGAAGATACTATATCATTATGCATGTTTAAGTAATCTTGACCAGATTTAACTCAAGAGGCAGGTGCTATATATTAGAAAATAATAATCTCAGAGGATTTCATCAAAACTGGGTGTAATCTAGTGCCATTAGATATGTTATAAAACCAGAAAAAATTGATGTTTGTAGTATTTGCATGAATAGTCCTAGAAATCCAGACATGGTTTTGGTTTGTAGTGTTCAAATTTTTATTTTTTATTTTTTATTTTTTTTCTTCTTGTATTTTTATTATATAGTCTTTTAGTTAGAATCCAGAGTTCTATTTGGTTGTATATATCTCAAAGAAATGCAATGTTGCATTGGTTTTTCGGATGGGGAATGGTAGGGATGACGAAGAGTCTCAAGGATACTAGAAGGTATCCCCAATATTTTCAAGGGATGGAATGTTGATGACAACAATAATACCAACAATAATACCTTCTCTTGGGCTATGTCAAAGGCAATTGACTCAGTTCTATGGTCACTTCAGCCCCCTGAATGATATATTAGTCATATTCAAATCAATGAAGGAAGCTTATAGATTACCATTTGCTCTCCCTTTCTTTGCATTCACCTAAATCCTATTTTTATACTACTACTAATAATATTGCAGTAATAAAAAATATTAAATAAATATTTAAAAATAAAATAAAATTCACCATAAACATTTGTAGTTTCTCATAAGCACAATAGTATGCAGTTTTTAGTATTATGCACGGCCCTTACACATGCCAGTTCTAAAAATGCTTGGTAAATTAAGAAAGGGACAAAGTGGCATTCCATTATTGGCATAGGCAATGAGTGAAATGTAGTTTGGCTTTAGAAAACTCAAGTGTAGCAATTTTAAATTTGCAATAAGTTTTATGAAGGGTCCATGAGATGAATGTTGTCTCTATAACATCTTCTCTTTCCTCACATGTGTTTCTTCCCTTATGACATTTATGTTCAAATAATTCATTTCTCCATAGGTTTTGTTGATTTTTACAATTGTGTTGAAGCCACTACTAAAAGCTTTGGGATTGGGATATATGTGACTCTTAAAATGAGAAGAATGATAGCACTGACCACAAGGATCAAACCTTTAGGATGTTGCATTTCATGGTATGTTGACATGGAGGATCACCAAAAATACAAATCAAAACCCATCATACAAAACCCATGTTTTGAGTTGCAACTTGTGTAGGTTTTGTTTAATATGACAAAAAATCGATGGGAAAAGTGACCACATTGTCCAATAAAAAATGCCCATTGTCAAAACAAAAGATACATGGAAATAAAATCTATAAAATCTGCTTGGAACTCCTCTGCATTCTGCCTGTAATGTTCGCAAAATTTTCCCAAAAAATCACTGAAATCAGCCTAGAACGTCCTTAAAACTTCCAGCAAGTGCTTGAGTCCCTAACAAAGTCCTTGACAGTTATGCAATGTTTTCTAGGGGTCCCCAAGTCCGTGAAATTTCGCAATGTTGGGTATGAGTCCCCATGCAACATAGGATAAATGTAAATTTTCCCAGGAAATTATGCAAATCTTGAAAGATTTTCCTTGAAATTTGGGTATGAGTCCCCATGCAACCTAGTTGTCAATTTGATAAACACTTGTTTCCATTGTCAAAGCTTGAAGCACCATATTAAATACTGCATCATTAACCAAGTTGTTAATTTTACCAACACATGTTTCTATTGTCAGAGCCTCAAGCACCATATTAAAAACTGCATCCTTAACCAAGTTGTCAATTTGACAAACACCTTTTTCCATTGTCAAAGCCTGAAGCACAATATTAAAGAATGCATCGTTATGGTTAAGTTGCAGAATATAATCCATGAACCTCAAGTTCTTAACTAGCTCCCTCTAGCTTTAAATGCTAGCCAAGATGAATGGGAAAATGCATGTCAAAAGGGCTCCAAATTTAGCAATAAGCCTCAAACCCAAGCCACCATTTAGATAGTTGCCTCCATGTTAGGAAATAAAAGGCTCTCCTAGTCTACCATCATTGCACCTAAATGTGCATATTTTATCCCTTAAAGATCTCAAAGCCACAATGATGATGAAAGGCATGCTCCAGATCTACCCAGCCTACTAAATCAACACATGGACAAAACAAAGAAGGTGAAGGGTGTCCAAAGAAACGTAAGATGATACAATTTTTTTTTCCATTGATTATAGCACTCGTATCCAATTCATTTGGGGAATTTAATGAGGAACATTGTCATATGGATATTAGAATGAAACCAAGGTAGGAGCAAGGTCTCTGAAACCCCTACTTTAAAGATAATGTCAAATGGTTATGCCAGACATTGAAGGATATGGATATTTTTTGTTTGCAAAATGTCAAGGCTAGAGGTTTCATGCTTAGGACTGCACTTATTATATATATATATATATATATATATATATATATATATATATATATATATATAAAGCACATTTTCAATACATCCTAGCCTACAAGGAAGGGAACAATGCCATATAACGAAGCAATTTCACCAAAGGAAAGCTCTGACAATACTCTAAGGGATGGCTTAATTGAATGAAATTTCACAAAAATAGCATCTTCAGAAACTTGGATTGATGATTTAATGAAGGAAACTCAAACACTGGAGTCTATATGGTAAGAATCGACCTAAAAATTTGACAAGTATCTATGTGAAGACTAGAACTTATTTTTAAATGTAGGAAAATTTACCACAAAAATCCCCTGTTGAGACTAACCAAGTTACAAGGCTTGAAGCTTTTCCTCATATTGTATCTAAGAATTTAACAAAGAGGTATTTATGGTTTGATTACATCTAGATTCTTTTTTTGGTAGTTTCTTATTTGCCTAGATGATCTTTTTCTCCCATGGTAATTCTTCACTTAGAATTTCAATCGATGTTGTTGCCGAAGAGCTAACTATCCCCTTTCCTAGGTATTTTGAATTTTCCCACCCAAGTACACTTTTTTCTTCCTCACTTTTTGAAATCACTTAGGTATGTGGTAATGCAAAATTTTCCCCTTGTTTGTTGCAACCTTTTTGGACACTTAGCCATATGATGGATTGTTATGTTTTTTTAATATATCTTGCATTGAAAAGGCATATTTTTATAAACTACATGTTGCCTACAGAAATCCCCATCACACTTCACACTTAAGGATTATACTATCCAGCAATCCACAAAGCGTCAAACTATCCCTGACCTTACATTTGTTAGGAAGATTGCAATTATCCAGAGTATTACTAACTACTATGCCAAAGATGTAAGGGAATTCTGGGAAGCCTTACCCACATAGGGTTTGTGTATATGACATGGAAATTGGGTCAAAGTTTGGAAAAGGTGGTTTCATGAAATGACCAGCTCTACTTTAAACCCATGGTCCTTCCAAGATTCACTTTCTACCTTTTGGGATTTCCATGCCAAAGTGCTTCATATGGTACCACTTGGCTTAAAGCTTTGTCAATATGAGTATACTTTTAGATGAATGGATATGTGTTTATGGGGTTAAACATCCTCCTTTTCTCTTTAACATTCCATTAAAGTGGATTTCTTTGGTCTATGAAGAGTTAATTTGGCATGGTGTGTGTGTTTCTTCCACAATATTTTTCATTTTGAAATGTTGATAAAAAGGCCCACAACTTGCAAAAAACCGTCACCTATCATTTTGATGGCGTTATATATATATGTGTGTGTGTGTGTGTACTCATTGGATTTTGTATGTTTGGCAATAGGGAGATCAAAATATTGGCTATACTTGATGGACAAAATTCCTCATGGCAAACATTTTGGTTGTCAAATTTCATCATCACTAACAAAGATTTCCCCCATGAAATACACCTTCCCAAGAAACCAGTGGGAAATTCTCCTCATTATAAGGATGGTACTTCCCTTCCCATGTTGTTCATTATTTCTAAGTTACTTTGGTTCTTAAATTTTCTTTCCCCTTTGCAATCTCTATCTAGAGACAAACTTGTGCAATTACTAGCTCGCTATGGTGTTGAGGGTTGTGCTAGCATCAGAGGGATTGAAAAGGTCATGCAAATTCATTGTATTATACTCATGTCCTTGTGGAAGAAGACATAGTAAGCCAAATAACATCAATAAAATGAATTTTCAGCTTTTTAGTGGAGCCATTTCTCCATTTTGCTGAAAGTCCTCCCAATTTCTGGAACCTTTCCTATAGTGTATAAGGTTATGTAGAGTCTAGATAATGTAATTATCCTTACAATTTTCTAGACAATGCATGATAATGGTTTGTGGTAAAATATATATTTGAAGGGTCAAAAAAACCTTGAAACACTATCAACGTCACTTTGCACTTTCTGGTGCAAATGTTAGTTTATACAATGACGTCAAAGAAGTACAATGCTTTTCAACTGACACATAAAACTACATAGGTATTAAGATACTAAAAGCTTACAATGTTGACACTATAAGACCTGTCATCTCATTTAAAAAGCGAACACAATTTTACTGTTCTCATTATTCAAAATTAAATGCAATAGGTTGTAAGTCAACATAAGGCTAACAAGCAATAGTTATTTTTTCAAAGACAACAAATATTTGATCTAGTAACAGAGCCAGTAAATGCCTCGTTGAAACCAATTGTAGTAAGGAATGTTCTGAATAGGTCCCATTGCTACAATGGAAACATATTTCAGGTGCAAATTGATGTAGTAACATAGCCAGTAAATGCGGTGTCTGAACCAGTTGCAGTCAAGAATGTTCTAAATAAGTCTCATTGCTTCAATGGCAACATCCTATAGGTGCAAAAAAATGAAGTCATGAAATGCAAGTCTTGAAAAAATAGATTATTGCCTTTTAAGTACCTATTCATGGGGACAATACCCAAGATCCATATAACTTACCCCATCAAAGATAATCCGGTTAGCTACTTGCTTCACTCTAGTAGCATCAATTGCATCTATTCTAGCAAACAATTATGCACTTGGGAAACATAAATAGTGGGTAGTATGGGGCTTGAATATTAATTGGGAAATGATTCTTTGTAAGGAAAGGCATGTTTAGCAGCCCATTCAACTTCAAAGATGGAATTTTGAAGTAGGATTTTGGCTATTATACCCAAAACAAATTTCCCATGAAAATATGTAGGAAATAAGACTTCCACTGGAGGGGATCAAAATATAATTCAATTTTTGCAATAAATATGAAAAGTTAGTGAATGGTTTGAAGTATCACCTCACTCACTCACCAAGTCACCATGATGTTATCCACATGCATATCTACCACACATAATTGGTAACATTAGGAGAAGAAAACCCTAGATAAACATTATTGATGCCCTTCAAAATCCCCACGACAATCTAGCCTCATAAATTGGGAGTTAACATGAGAAAATAACCAAAACCTTCCCTATTCATACCTCAGTGTTAGTAATATCCCTTTGGTTTACTTCGGAGGTCTTTTCTAATACCTGTGAGGAAGACAAATCATTTCATCCAACAATATTTAAGTTCAGAGTTCCAGAGTCCTTTGTGTTAGTTGTTATGACATCAATCACCTACCCAATAAATAAAACTTATTTTCAATCCTCTACTTGATAGGGGATAAAGCACATTTAAGATATAAAAATGTAGCAGGTTTCTTATACTTGATCAAATTCCCAGTTAGTATTAAATATTTGAGTCTCTTTTCTTAGAATTGTAGGAAAGCATATGCATATTGGCTTTTGTCTTGACTCTTGTTTTGACATAATATGTGTCAGCAAATTCATTTTCTGCTAATTTATCACAATACCTATATCTAATAAGCACATAAAAATTGTTGACTCTAGAATAATAGGCTCATTATGTTAAGTAAAAGATTTAGTTAGAAGAGGAGCCTTTACAGGGCATAAAGGGATATGTTTCCTTTGTGTTGCTTAATTCTATATTTTTGAGGAGCAACGGGTGACTTGGATATCCAGTTTTGGGGGATTGGCGATGTGGGTTTATCTTTGTTTTGTGCATTAGTTTCTCTTCTCATTGGTATGATGAGGATCTACAACACTTGAGGTCATTTGTATGATTTTTGTGCACCATAGGGCATATTGGCACATCGAGCATAAATTGGTGGGATGGAAGTGATTAGATTTCTGTGTAATTTTAGAGGCTGGGTAGGCATGGCACTTGCAAGCAAGATAGATAGGAAAGAAACCCATGATGTGGTAGCATGGGTGTTCAATGTCAACACATCTCTTCTTTTCTCACCTTTTCTGTTCATTTGTATGTAAATAAACAACTTAGCTGTTGTCAGAGTTACTGAGAATTGTTGGATTTTTTTTTTATATGGAACCTAATACATACTAAAAATATTGCATCTAATAAAAGTGTTGAAAGTATGGAAAATTGAAGGAACATATAAAATTCAAAGTGAAAAATGTGACACAAATTCTTGAAATTTGTTATTCAACATATAACACTAAATGAGGAACCAAACGAAGAAATGACAAGGAAAATGAAGCAACAAAGGAAGAAGATCAATGCCAGAGATAAAATAATTATTATGATCATTGAATCCTTCTTAAAATTTATAATATTGGCAAATAAATATTTCCCGACTTCCTATCTGTAAAAGCCATAAGTTGAACTATTATATTTTTGGGAGTATTTTAATGCAATGTTCTTCCAATCCCACATCCCCGTGGCTTCTTTCCAATTCACATGTATCATATTTTAGTAAACAATTAGGCCGCTTAGATAAGAATGCTTCCTATTGGTGGAATCGATTGAATGGTTCAAAACTCGTTCGTTACAGTCTCTTGCTCATATTGAATTTGATTATTTAAATATCTAAACTTTTTTATGAGGTTCACTATGTATTGCAGTTTAGAGCATGATAACTATATTTTTTTGTTTTGAATGTAATGCCTCATGTTAAGATTTAGTTTCTTATATGAGCTTCTATTTGTTGTGTAGATAGAAAAGTTTAGCATGATACCTATATCTTGATTTTTTGAAGTTCTCTTTGACAAGATTCGATATTCAAGAGATAACAAGTTAAGTATAATAGTAGTGTTAATTGGTGTAGAAATATGTACTGTCACAGATGTCAGTGTCAATACTAAAGGTTTTTTTTCCACTGAGATTGACGTATGGATCACTTCTATGCAACAATATGAAAGTCTTAAATCATGCTTACTACACTTTTCTATGTTTCACTAATGTCCAAGACATACAATATTTTATTGTTGTTTGCATTTGAGGTACTTCAATTTTGTTGATTAGGCTAGTAAATGTTTCACTATTTTATCGGAAAAAGCTCTTTTATGCTGTTGTATACACAATATGTTCACTACCTGCATAAGAAATATGCACTGGGTTCTTTTCATCTTCTTGGACATACTACGCTATTTCAAGCAACTACCTTGCTCATTTTAGGTCCCTTTCTTGATTACTGACTCGCAGAAAAAAGAGTGGACCTTTATGATTATTCCATAACTTCTGTGGTAAGATGGAAAGGGCATCATTCATAGATTATTTTTCTGCATGTGGTATTTTTGTTTATTTGTTACATAAGCTAAATCACAAGCTCAAAAACTAGGGCACATGATATTCCTCCATTATTAGGTCAATTAAAGTTCTGTAGCTAAGCTTGTGTGTCATGTTTGTACAAATCTTCATTACACTATCATGCTTGATCGCAGTTGGCACCAATCTTATCCAATTCATTTGCACTGGCTGGTTCACAGTAGTCTCATTTCAATTTCTTGCCCATATGAAGACTATCTTTGTCCTTGTATTGGGATTCATCTTTTTTGGCAAAGAAGGGTTAAATTCATAGTTGGTCTTGGGAATGTTCCTAGTTGAGATTGGAATGACTTGGTATGGCAATGCATTCACAAAGACTGGCATTAAAGAACGACGCATGTATCTAATTTCTAGTGAAAGGAACCTGAAACTTGGGGGATTTGAAGATGGAGAGCTTTCCAAAGTTTAGCAGATTAAATGCAGTTCTTAGAAAAATGCAGAAATAAGGGGATAATTGATTCGATCTAAGATCATAAGAGTATCATTAAGGAAATATTTGAATTATGCTATGACTTAATGTTTACTGAATTTTCTTGAGAAAAGGGACCGAAATAGTGGTAATAAACCTTTTAGTATATTTTCAAAGATGAAATCAACAAGATCATTCCTACCCCTCAGCGACTGAAAAGGGGAACCTCTGCTATATGTGACATCGGTAAATCTAGGAACAACCTCTGCCTTTGGAGTTCCTCGAGATGAACTGGGTAGGATTTTCGAAACCCCATTGAGCATTCTTCCTGCTTGATGCTATACATATAAGCACATAAGAATCATTTGTTAAATGTTGTTCTTAGACAAATGAAAAAATAAGGGGATAATTGATTCGATATGAGATCTTAAAAGAATCATTGAGAAATAATTGAATTATCCTATGACTTAAAGTTTACTAAGCTTTCTCGAGAAAAGGGACGGAAACAATGGTAATAAAGCTTTTGATAGTTTTTCAAAGAGAAAATCGACAAGATCGTCCCTACCACTCTGCGACTGAAAAGGGGAACCACTGTTATACATGGTGTTGGTAAATCTAGGAAAAACCCCTGTCTTTGGAGTTACCCAACCCTTGTCTTTGGAGTTCCCTGAGACAAACTAGGCAGGATTTTTGAAACCCCACTATGCATTCTTCTTGCTTGATTCTCTGCATAATCCTTGAACCTACAACTCCCAATATTATAACGATCATCCTTCTCAATAATTTTGTGTCCTTACAACTCCATCTATGCTCTCCTTCCTTCTCAAATTAACATAGATTCTAGGCCCATTTATGGAAGACGAGAAAACACGGATGGAATTCACATAGACAGAGAATATGTAGTTGAAGTGGTGCATCCCAATTTGAGAAAGCGACCACATGAGTTTCCAGGTCCATAAGGTTGAATGATTGTGTTCCAGTTTTTTAGTTAAACCAACATTCCTCCTCATGATCCCATAAAATCTACCTGTCATCATCAACATGATTCAATTCTTCACCTTCATGGCTTCGAAATGGGCTCAGTGAATGTTGACTCCTTCGGCCTCGAATGTCCACATTATGTAAATGAATTCACTGAAATAGAAATTCTAGGAGCTTTGGCACCTCTAAATATTGGTTTAACGAGTTGGGGATGAGCAATGAAGTGCCTCAAGTTTTGGGATGCAGTGGGATCCATGGAATTGTGGTGAGCATTTGTGAGGCTGGGAAATGGAATAGCTTCATCTAGCACTGCATGTCCTCTCCTATGAAAGTTCTTTGCATTTGATAGGGAAAGGAACCAATCTTGCCGTGAAATAATCACTGTTGCTCAGTTTTCTATATCGATGAAGGTTGTATTCATTTTTTCCCTAACTGTTCACTGTTAGTGTCTGGTAACTATTTTTTAACTATGTTTTTCCTAACCATTAATCCAAGGGCACATAAATCTTCAATTGTCTAACATTTGATCGGACGTTCCAAATGGGTACAATGTGGAAACTTGGGGAGTTGTTTTCAAAGAGGAATGCCTTACAATGTAATTGACATTTTTTGATCTAAAATTATTTAATTAAAATAATAAATCTAATTAGGAAAAAAATATAAGTTTCTTAAAAACATTAAAAAATATATTTTAATTCTTTATATAATATAGTAATTTTATTTTATTGGTATTATATTCTTCTTCTTGCTCTTTGCCTCCTCAACTAAAGAACAATATTCAACCATGGATTTTGCATCTCAATAAATGGAAATGGTAGTAAACTTCATTTCATGCTTACATAGCTTAGTTTTGAGGCATGTGCCTACTCAATCATGCTCCCATTTCCATGTTGAATTTTGAAATAGTTCCAAATATGTCATACCTTCAATTTCTTATGAAACATACACAACCATTGATGTACATGTGCATTTTTGAATTGGCTTGTGTTACCATTAAACTGATTCCTGTGTTGATCAATTTTACAACTAAAAGCAATGTTATACATAAGCTAAGTGATGGAACTTGTTATCACTTATGTAACTATAACTATGTTATGTTCACTACTATAAAGCCCATGCCTATATGTGACATGTACCATTATGTTGACCTACTTCAAGTGATAATATTAGCTTTGAATTTCATTCTATGGCCACTTATTGAAGTGATATGATATCTTTCATGAAATTTTAATTATTCGAATTGGTACTTCATTGCAAGAAAATTTGTCTAGCATTAAGGGAATTTGGCTTTATAACTTTCATGTGTTGTTCAAATAATATAGCCAACACATGATATTTGTTTCATACCTATACATCTATTTTTATGAATGGAAAAAGTACGGTAGAATGGCACACTAAGGATAACCATTCACTAAACATGGTCATTTGTATTCAAGTACAACTCAATTCTAAAAATAGATCACCTCATATCATATAGAGTTAGAGACTCGATGTTAATAGGAAAATGAGAACATCGATACATTTACCATTACATTGACATCTAGTTTCTTGCATGTAGGTTACATTGACAAATCAACTAGATAATCAATATTAAGTAGAGGTTACATAGAAAACACAAGCCTTGAAGTTAATTTTGGACAAAGAAACACATACTAAAATATTCCAAAAAGGATACATGTTGATGAAGTAAGTGGGCTATAAGTCAATCATTTCAAAATCATATGGGAATAGATAAATTGAATCTAGAAGCATAATACAATTGTTAGTACCATGAAGAGAAAGTAGAATTAACAGGTGTAAAGAAAACAAGGAGAGATTGGAATACCAAAGAGCCATAAATGTTCAACTTCAAGAAGAGAACAAGCACTTGAAGCAATAGGTATACATGTTTAAGTGGAGGATGAGAAAGATGGAGAAGAAACTTGAGATATTGGAAAGATACCTCCATTTCTAAAGAAACATTTGATGAGTGTCAATGCTACCGAACTACAACCATGGAAGATTGGGACAAGAATAGAGTTCACCTTATGCACTTGGAAAGGAATGTCACTCCATTAGGAAATTGGTAGCAAGATAATTTCACGTATATGATGAATCAAGTTCAAAAAGAGTTGGAAAAGAAGGAGAGGCATTGGAGAAAATCCAAGAAACTATCTAAGAGCACATAGAAGCAAATCCACCTTTAACTACCACTGTAAAATCCAACAACATGAACGAGACATCTATTAAGCTTACCTTTCCTAGAAAATTTTCAAGACAAGCTTGGTTAATTTAAAAATCATAGTAGAGGAATTAGAATGAAGTTGTCAAGGTAAATGGGATATGGAAAACAGGGGCTGCGAAATACAACATAAGGTATCATAAGCCCCACTATGTTAGATGAAGGTTCAAATATGAATGCTTGATTTTCAACGATAGAGAAAGTAAAATCTATGAAAACCAAGATCACATTTGTTAAGTAAAATGACATGGATTTTTTTTCTTAATCATTAGAAGAAAGAGTAGCAATACATGAAGGTGAAAATTCACTATCGCATTAATATTCTATGAGAAATTTACAATAGGCTAGGTATGGTAATATTTTAAACAATTAGCTTAAACATGCACTATAAACATGTAGTGAGAATATTAGCAAGAAGAAGAAGAAAAAGCATAGTATGCATTAGGTAAGACATTTGTTGTTTCTCATTATTGAGGGAAGAAAGGAAATAATGCTACTACTTGTTGGTACTCAAGGGAATGATCATTCTATGATAAGAAAGGCCATTGTGAGGAATACATATTAGAGAAGCAATTCATATGCCATGATGCTGAATGGTTTATTAGGAAGAATGGAAAGAAAACCTACCCTATCCAATAATGAAATTCAAGGCAAATGAGGATGATGAGTATGTAAATTAGTCCATACAACAACAATAAGAATGTTTTCCACCATTTCAAGTTGAGTATATATTTGCAAGAAAAGTGTTGGAAACTTCATCCAAATATTCACCCCAAAAATTTTACAACTAAGATAAGAGTGTGGAGAGTGAAGAGTAAATAAGATGAAGTGTTCCCTATTTCTCCAACCCTGGGAGAAAATTCTTTCCAATGAGTTATATTATCACAAAAGGTCCACTTCATCATTAAAGAGGATAACAAATTGATGCCAAAAATAAAAGTAGCTCCATTCGAGTTATTACCTTAAATCTTTCTAAACAAGTTAACCTTAATCTTGTAGATGTACCAAAGATTGGTGTAAGGAGTTCAATGATGGTCCTTTTCCCTTATACCAACCAAATTTTGAGTCATTCCGTCACCCACAAAATATAGTTTATTGATGATAGTCACCCACACCCATGCATATGTAGATTCCATAAAATTTTTAGGTAGAAGAAGATGCTATAATTGTACACTAAGGATGTCATCCTATCAACATTGTTGCAGAGGTAGAGTGTTTATAAGCATGTGCAGAATTTGGAGAGTTTCCTCTCTCTCTCTCTCTCTCTCTCCATGTGCAGAATTTGGAGAGTGTCTCTCTCTCTCTCTCCATGTGTAGAATTTGGAGAGTCTCTCTCTTTCTCTCTCTCTCTCTCCATGTGCAGAATTTGGAGAGTCTCTCTCTCTCTCTCTCTCTCTCTCTCTTTCTCTCCCCATGTGCAGAATTTGGAGAGTGTCTCTCTCTCTCTCTCCATGTGCAGAATTTGGAGAGTCTCTCTCTCTTTCTCTCCATGTGCAGAATTTGGAGAGTCTCTCTCTCTCTCTCTCTCTCTCTCTCTCTGTATATATATTCAACTTAGCTTCATGAAATACCAACATGGATTAAGAAATGGGAATGAATGTTGATCATAGAGTTTGGATCTAGAGACTCTGTGTGTGTGTGTGTGTGTGTGTGTGTGTATTCAACTTAGCTTCATGAAATACCAACATGGATTGAGAAATGGGAATGAATGTTGATTATAGAGTTTGGATCTAGAGACTCTGTGTGTGTGTGTGTGTGTGTGTGTGTGTATCTGTGTGTGTGTGTGTATCTCTCTCTCTCTCTCTCTCTCTGTGTGTGTGTGTGTGTGTGTGTGTGTGTGTATATATTCAACTTAGCTTCATGAAATACCAACATGGATTGAGAAATGGGAATGAATGTTGATTATAGAGTTTGGATCTAGAGACTCTGTGTGTGTGTGTGTGTGTGTGTGTGTATATTCAACTTAGCTTCATGAAATACCAACATGGATTGAGAAATGGGAATGAATGTTGATTATAGAGTTTGGATCTAGAGACTCTCTCTCTCTCTCTCTCTCTCTCTCTCTCTCACATTAAATTTTGCCAAATACTGATTACACTAGTGTCTCTAATCAATAGCCAAACATCCAACTGAGTCCAATCTGTAAAATGACTAAGAAAATACATAATATAGTCCTCAAACCAACTCATCCTAGCCTCAGGGGTCGAATCCATGAGAGGAGGAGCAATTGCAAAAAAGGTTGAACTGATAGCTAGAGTGTAGGGTGGTCAAAGTGACTTATCCCTAACTTAAGCAAATTGATTCATTACATGCCATATAGGCCATTTAACTAATTTATTTACCATAGATAACAATAAAAAACATAATAATTACATCATATTGATTAATTACATGAGTAAAACACCAATTTCCCAAAGGTCAAAGTCAATTTGGAGAGAAATAATGAAAATTGGAGAAGACTGTCAAATGCGCCCTTCCTTTGTTGAACACACCCTCCAAGTTCAGGACTGCTTTTGGGTGCCTTCTCGGTGTCCAAATTTGCTCCAAGATGGCTTGTTGGAAATTAAAAGTATAATTTCTAGAAATGTCTTCAGTTTTCAAATTGGACCTAATTTGCCTTGTTAAAATCTCAATCTCCAAAGAATGGTAAACGTGCAATGCCCAAGCCAGAAGTGAGGCAGAAACACAGTGTTTTGGTGGTTTTTGACCTTTCTGACTAACCTGTTTGCCTAGAAAATTCACAGGGTGCATGTCCCCATCACTATGAATCCAATTATGTTGACCTTTCTCTCTTTAGATGCTCCAAAAGAGAGTGCAACTCCCTAGGTGCTGTGCTTTTGACAGGCAACTCGTTAAACACACCCTCTCTATGTCAAATGCGCCCTTAATATTATAGGATGATTTTGACTACCTTCCCTAACCCAAAATTGATCTCATGGTAGCTCATTAGAAATATCTTTCTATCTAGTTAGCATTTGACTCATCAGGAATGTCATTTGGACATTCTAGCTAGGAGAAAAAGTGATTTTCCCAAGGTCATTCTAGAAGTGCAACAACTCTCTTGTAGAAAATGTATTTTTGAAATTTCTCCAAACCCATGACACCTATGTAAAATTGGAAGGACTTTTCTCATCCTCGGACTATGGTGGAAAAACGCCTCTCTCACTTTTGTCAAATGCATCTCTGTTTGGTCAGAAACATAGTTTGAAGAAAAGCTGGCCCAATGTGTGGCAAATGATTTGTCCCTTGGAATGAATTCTTGAAAAATGATGGAGACATGATGTTTATGAGTTGGAATGGCCTTATAATTTCTAAAATGACCTCCCTTATGCCGCATCTGCTTAGATGTCGTTGATTCCATAGCAAAACCTAGCTCAATGGGAGTGGAAATTAGGGTTTAATGTAGGCAAAACATGGGATTCGGGAATTTTATAGGAATGACGGGAAATAAAAGGGGATAGGGAGCTTCTAAATTCTTAGGAAAAATTTGGGAGATAGGGAGGGATGTTAGGAAGTAAGGGAAACTGGAATTTCAAGGATTGAGTGAGGGTAACGGGCCCAAAAGGGCAAAACATAGGCCTAGTCTAGAAAAGTGTCAAAAGTGTAGAAATACGCTAGGGTTTGTAGAAAAATGATGAGTTTGAGGGATAGGAATGATGGGAAATGTTTAGGAAGATATATTAAGGATAAGGGAAGGTGTAAGAGCACCAGGATACACGTTTTGTTGATGATTTAACCATGGACGTCATGAAACCAAGAAAAATGCCCTCAAAACCTTAGGAGAGAGAAATGAGAGGAATGCGCAATGGAAAAGGTCAAGGGAGGTAGATGGAGTGTAGGTTAGTGAGGTTATTTTGCTAAGGCTACCATCAATGAGTAAATGTTTACATGATGACCTAGGTGGAATGATAAAAATTTCAACATGGGACACTAATATGATGTAAAAGAGGAATTTTGATCACTAATGGGAGTATGCAAATACTAACTGTAACAGATGTTAATCATTATCATCATCATCATAATTAATAACAATGTATTAAAGGTAGATGTAATAAATATAAAAATATCATCATCACACTAAAGAAGATCATATGCATCTTTCATTAGAGTCATCTTAGTCATAGTAGTTCCTCTCTGTAATCTTAGTAAACACTTGGCTTAAAATAAGAGTTACATAAGATTAAATTATTTTACACTTGTTATAATGTCAAGATAAATATCATATTACAAGTTTTACTAACAAAAAAAAAATTCATCTTCCTTGACAATCTTATGCATCTCTTATCTACCTCATTAAGTTGACCTTAAACCAAGAATGAGTTAAAGAGATCTTATGGGAAGCATTACTCGGTGCAAGTATTGATATGAAAGTACTATTCTTATCTAGCTAACTTCAAAACACATCTAGATATGAATAAATTTGATTGGTGTCCACCCAAATATGATTTTGCTAAAAATGGTCTTGCGAATCATGTTTTGACAAAATATGTAACATGAGATTCAAATAGAAATTTTAATGATACAATGGCCAAAGGAAAATTGCAACGATTTTTTCTATTTTCGTGAACTCTATGTTACCCACCAATATACAATAATACATAATACAAGAAGAAACAATTATTTTCTCCTACGTCGTAGTTTTCCGGGCAATAGACCTGTGTGTGTGTGTGTGTGTATTCAACTTAGCTTCATGAAATACCAACATGGATTGAGAAATGGGAATGAATGTTGATTATAGAGTTTGGATCTAGAGACTGCTCATATTTTCTCCTACGTCGTAGTTTTCCGGGCAATAGACCTCTCTCTCTCTCTATCTCTCTCTCTCTCCCTCTCTCCC
Organism: Pinus taeda; assembly: GCA_000404065.3. Lineage (NCBI taxonomy): Eukaryota > Viridiplantae > Streptophyta > Pinopsida > Pinales > Pinaceae > Pinus > Pinus taeda. Next base: position 113,985 of record APFE030745776.1, read on the forward strand.
TCCCTCTCTCTCTCTCTCCCTCTCTCTCTCTCTCTCCCTCTCTCTCTTTTCTTCTCTCTCTCTCTGTTCCCCTCCTCTCTCTTCTCTCTTCTCTCTCTCTCTCTCTCTCGCTCTCTCCCTTCTCTTCTCTCTCTCTCCTTCTCTCTCTCTTCCCTCTCCTCTCTCTCTCCCCTTCCCTCCCCCTCTCCCTCCTGCCTCTTTCTCTCTCTCTCCTCTCTCTCTCTCTCTCCCTCCTTCTCTCTCTCTCTCTCTCTCTCTCTCTCTCTCTCCCTCTCTCTTCTCATCTCCTCTCTCCTCTCTCTTTCTCTCTCTTTCTCTTCTCTCTCTCTCCCTCTCTCCCTCTCTCTCTCCCTCTCTCTCTCGCGCTCTGTGTGTGTGTGTGTATTCAACTTAGCTTCATGAAATACCAGCATGGATTGAGAAATGGGAATGAATGTTGATTATAGAGTTTGGATCTAGAGACTGCTCATATTTGATATTTGGTGACAATAATTATACAATAATACAAGAAGAAACCTAGGAAATAGAGGCATGAGCTAGAGATAAATGTAGAGTTACAGTTGTGGCTAGGAAACAACATTAGAGCCATGCTCTAGGGCAATAGACAAAAGGCACGTTGATATAGATTGGTTTCCTATAAGATTTTAGAGACAAGAAACCTCTTAAGAGGTAGGTATGATCCAAAATGGATCTAAACAAGTGAATGGCTGTAAGAATCAATATTTTCAAGAATAATTTGGAAATTAAGAAATGTTGATAAACTATTAGGGAAAATGTAAATGTGAATGCAAAAAAAACATAAGAAAAAAATGAAAAATAGAAATAATAACAAGAAATAAAACACTAAGGAATGGGAAATGAAAGGTCATACACTTTGAAATTCCTATTACCCAAAGTATCCTTATTTCTTCCTTCAATTTCACTCTGAAAAGGAATTTTTGGCCAAGGAGAGGACAATTCACAAGGAGCCATTAGTCACATTTTAACCATATATTTTTGGATTAAAAGAACTAGGTAACCATTTGAAGTTGGTTTTCTCATTTGGGTTTCTAGGGTCAACACTACCTTTTTGTAATTTCTCTATGATTATGGAGTAGTTCATAAATGTGAAATGTTTCCCTTACTTTTGTTAATGGATTATGATGATGGATGTCCAACCACAATTTCTGATATCCCTTTCAAATTGATTTCACATTAAATTTATATTAATTATTAGATGGATTCATTTCAAGGAACTTGTTGAATTACTTATAATGGCTTTTGAATGGTATTGGAATTCTCATGTATTTGAAGTAGTTTCTCCTAGATCATTAATAAGTTAAATGAACTTTCCATAAACAATTCTATGTGCGTAGCCTAAGAGAAGTCCCTAGAATTGTGAATATGCTAGAATTTTGGCTTTATAGTGACCTTCAATTTTTTGGTTTTGAACCTGCAAGGTCAACATCAAACACAAAAGATATATTCACATATCCAAAAAAATACCCACTAGTCTTGGAAGCTATAACGGAGAAAAAAGAAGATTTGATTGAGGTGAATCGGTCTATGTCCATTTATTTAATTAACCTTGCAAAAATGAAGATGTTCACTATGGCTCCTTTGGATATGTTACTATTCAAATATATATACTGAGCGTTATGGTCCTTATTCCACATCTTTAGTGTGATAAAAAACATGAAACAAAGTATCAAGGAAGAGTCTAAGTAGATGATGCACAAGTATTGATGGAAATATTCACATAGATAATATTCAATAAAATGGCAACGTTTCAAGAAAATAATTACCACTAAAGCTAGGGCTAATCACTAGCATTAATTCAGGGATGCATTGATTAAATAAATTTGAGGTTCTATCTCTTATGGTTTCACTACATGAGTTATTAATGACTCTATTAGTATAACCATGTGCATTTAATTCATAAATCTATATCTTTATGGAAGTTTAATCATTGAGTAAACCATATACCATAACAAAGAGAAAGAGGGAATTTGCAACACTACTAGTATGGTTGTATATGAGTAGCTAGTATCTACAATGATTTGGAATAATAACAATGATGATGATAAGAATAATAATAAAACATCATTTCAATTTAATTTGAAACCATTCTCCTCATCTTGGAAGGGATTTGGTCAAGCTAACTTAAGCAAGTTTTACGAAAATAATAACAATGGAAATTACAATTTTGTGGGAACTTCTTGGAGTGATAGGGTATCTTTCACATTTCTTTAATTATTTGGATCATTACTTCAATGTGAGACATTTTTTTCTAGAATTTAAAGGAAGTTGGTTGTATAATTTTCATGTATGGTTTGGATGAAATAACAAACGTGGGAATTTTTTTTAGCATACTTGTACACATATATTTATGAATGGATGGATATGTGATAGAATGAACCACTAGGGATAACCATTTAATAAACATGGTAATTTCTATTCAATTACACATCAGTTTTAGAAATAGATCAGTAAATATCATAAAATTTATAGACTAATATTAATTAGCGCATTAAGAATAGAGAATCATTTAAATTGTCTTTTGGTTTCTTGTGTGCAAGTTACATGGAGAAAGGAACTAGATAATCAATACTAAGAAAAGGTTACAGATATAATGTAAGACTTGAATTCCATTCCTGATAAATAAATAAAGAGTAAAAGTAAATTCCATAGAGGATCCATGTTGGTGACATGATAGGCTATAAGTCCGTTGTTTACACATCAAATTCTGACATCTTCACGTTTTGTGTTCCATTTGTTGATTCTAGTGTTCTTCGTGTGTATTGATTGGGTCTACAAAGATACAAGCAAATCTTAAGGGTAGGACCCAAGTCTTTCTTCATTGAACCTAGTTAAAGTTTAAGACCTTACTTGAACTCAAGATTAATACCTTAGTACTCAAGCTAGGACTATGACCATCCTTAAGCCTTGCACAAGGACATTATTTTCTTAAGTAGATCTCAGGACCAATGTTTAACATAAGCCCAATATTTGTATCTTACATAAGGTTCATAACACATTTTGACATCACTAAGTTTATTTTTTAATTAGATTTTAACCCACTTTTAAAAATTTTCATTATATTATTTGAATATTGAAACATCAAGTTTGAAGCTATAATTTTAATTTAAAAAATACATTCAAAGTTTAATTACTAGGAAAAGGTCACTTTCAACTATATTTTTACCTAAATTGTTCTTTCCAAAGTGACCAAAATTCTTTTAACCTATATACAAATTATATATTCCACTAGTATGAAGGATATCCATCAAATATAAAATATAAACAAGGATTGAAATATTAGTTAAAAATATATCTATATGTATTTTCTCATAAGGTATTTCAGACAATGTTTTGAAACCCCATTTTGTTTTACATGTATGAGTTGAAAATAAGGCTTATGGTTAGAATACCTTCTGGATTTCCGAAGCAAGAGTTGTTGTTTAATGGTAATATAAAGAGTCAACATTATATAATAATGGAAAACCCATACTATGGTTAGGTCTTTGAGAACAAAATTAGGTATTTGAAAGGTTAATGTACCTAAATGTTACCTAATGAATTTGGTGTCAACTTTAATGGAAACTTGTTATTTTATATCATTGAAAAACTATGTATACAAATACACTTATGATGGCATGGGATAAAACAAATCATGGCATATGAATTCCGTAAGGGGGTTTGAGATGCATTAAATAAAATCACACAATTACATGAAAAGCCCTTGGAAATTAACCAAGACAAGATGAAATGCAACTAGGAAGACTCATTTGTAAAGAATCATCATACTATTTAGATATAATAGAAAGGTTATTACTACTTGTCCATAAATCCAATGTAACCACCTTAATGATATGATTATCTACCTTTAAGGTGAACTTATAAAAATAATAAGACTTTTTTCGATGGCTTTAGGTAGCCCTATAGATCCACCCATAAGGCTCCTAAGGCCCTTTAACCCAAGCCATAATTACAATTTATAAGGGAACTCTACCCATAAAATAACCTAACACAATGCAAATGTCTTAGCTTGTCACTAACAACAAAATATTCATTATTAGGAATTTTAATTACAATTTCACTACATGGTAACCCATTACTTGTTGAAATACCTATGGTACAAAATTTTAGAAAACTTTTATCCTATTGCACCATGGATACTAATGCTAATACCCATGGAAAGAGATATTGAAGAGATAAATATGATATATGAGATGTAATAGGAACCTATTTTTCATTATGATGGTTTCTTTAGGGATAACTAGAGTAAGATGACAAGTGACGCTATCATGAGCAAAGTTAATGTTAATTAAGTGGCCAATAGCAGCGGCCATGAAATTATATCCAACATAACACCTCATAGACAAATTTGTTCCAAACATCCATTAAACCAAAATACGATTGAGGACACCATCGATAGGTTTTGTGCACCATGAATGGATCTTGAGGCTTTTATCATAGTTGGGAGTGTAATAGAAATGAAAAATATTCTTAGAATCAAGTGCCATGAATGAATACTTCAAAATTTCAGTCATGATGGTTCTAAATTACTTTAAGGATTTCTTTTTCCTAGAATTATTGATTAAAGGAATAAACTTATTCTACAATTATTATATTTATACAACTATCATATTCACTTAATTACTTGACAAGATGTTCATATTAAATTTAGTTTAACATTTACAAATGAAAATTTTATTTAAACACTTTTCTTCTTATATAAGGTTGAGAGAGCTTTGGAATTGTTTTATTTCCCCATGACCTATTTCTATTAAATCTTATTGGTGTTTCCCCTCACATCATGCATGTCATATTTACTATTCTTGTCTTATCTAGAAAGTTGACCACACAGATGTATTAGGGTTTAGGGGAATACCTCTTGTCGATAACTTCACCTCACCATGGTTCTCATTTCTCTGAATGGAATCAACATTGTAAGGCATTCATTATTTTAGTGACACATTAGAAGTATTATGCACCCTCTCGCTTTATTTCTCCACCATGTGCATCTTAACAAAACAAGGACATCTTGTGTTATTGCCATGGCATTTCTCAGACGAATTAGGGTGTATTAAGCTATCACCTCTCTTCAACATCTTCAAAAACCTACATGGTCAATAATAAAGATCCAACCTTTGAAGTAATCCTCACTCTCAGGTACTCACATTATAATTTCCTCATCACCATGGGTAGCACATAATGTTAAATTCACTTACAATTAATAGGCCCATTGACATACTTGAACTTTGACTTGGTTCCCAAGTTAAGGCATGGTGTGCTCAACTAGAGTGTAACATGCCCCCGTACTTTTCCTAGGTAAGAGAGTTTTTCCTAGAAAATCCAGTCCTCATTGTCTGATCATGGAAATGGGATTAGGAGGGTTGGATCCTCGGTTTCTTTTTTTTTTCCTCTTTTCATTCATTCCTACATATTTCCTTCTTTTTCTTTCTTACGCACAAGGTATGGCGGTCACACATCCCCTACTGCCATGTGGTGACTCACAATGGGCTCACCCAACGAACAAGTAAGTGGATGGTTGTGACATATGAATCTCCTTACTTCTTGGTGCCATTTCATGATCCAAGATCTTTTTCTTTTAGATGTATTAAATAATTACATAGATAAATTACAACCTAACCATAGAAATTTAATGTGCACATGAGAGAAGAGGAAAAACACATAAAAGCATGAAAGAAGACAAGAGACTTGATAACGGAGTTCGTCCGATTTGTACTACATCTCCGGGCTCTGCTCAATCAATGGGGAGGCCTTCATTCATTAAGTGGCATGAGAAAGAAGAGTACAATCAACATTTACAAAAAGGAGTCTTATACCTCCTATCTAGAAAATGGCTGAAAAATGAAGTGCTTTGTTGCTGAAACTGGCATCACCATTGACTTCCTTTTGTTGAGAGGTGCAAAATCGATATAAAACTTTCCCAATTATGACACTAGACCAAAACAGACCCCTTCGAAAATGTGCTTAGGCAAGGTTCCACACCCTATCACAGGCTTGCTCACAATTCTGCCACCTACAATTCATATGCCTCGAAATAAGTGCACGCTCTCCCCTCCCATCGCACTATTCATAAGTGTTTAAGTATAAATTGGTGGGCGAATAAACCAAAGGATGACCGTTGGGCATAATGACAAACATGGAAATTTGTTGAGGGGGGTCGGGGGATCAAATCCCGCCCCTCCCGAATTAACCTATGTATCTTTTTTTATGGGTTATTTTTGGGTGGCAGGTCTGCTGTTTTGGGTGGCCCATCCCCATTTCTGCCAACCACTTTGATATATATGGGTGAGGTGGAGGGGCGGCAGGGTTGACAGCTTGTGCTCCCCACCATATATTCAATGTGTGTTGTGGACTCCAGGGGTGGTGGGGTCATGGCCGCCCACCCTAAATCAACTTGATTTTTTTTTTTGGTTATGGTGGTTCCAGGGGCAATGGGGTCATGGCTGCCCACCCAATATTTTTATATATATTTAAAAAAAATAATAGCCAACGACTATTAAATTTTTTCTAGAACCTTAGGCATATTAGACAAATTAACGGACCCACAATTTCACCCAGAAAACTGGATGGATTCCGGTGCCGGATTCTTGCCAAATTGCATCCTCCTTAGGCCTACCACATTGGTAAGTCAAGACAAAACTTTGACTGCTTCTATCTTATTCATATGGACTCGGATTGGAGTGCCTTTCATGCCATTGGAATTAAAGCGATAAGTAATTCGATCTTGTGTCAAGTTAATCGTGTTTCTGCCACTTTGAATTTTGAGCCTTTTTCATGCCACTGGTATCTGGAGATCCACCTAGATCAATCCTCCCCATTGAGGAGATTTTGGACTGCCAAAATCTTTATTAGTCAATTGGCAAGTGAGGGAATTGTTCCCTCACTCTTTATTTTTCCAACCATTTTGCCTTGCTAGGGTGCATCACTTTGAAACCAACTCAAAGGTATTCCACATCTCCCTGTTGTGAAGTATTGGTCCTTCTGTCAATGATGATATCTTTTGGCAACTCATCGAGATAATATGGTGCAAAATCATCAATTGTAGGAACTGATCCCACCTCTTCGGTGTCCATAATCAATGGTGGCTCATAAAGCTTTAATTTTTCCACATTCACTATGGAGTACATTTGCATATATGTCAACAAATCAAGACAAAAGGAATTGTCTCCAATCTTCTCCAAGATGGTGAATGGAACATACTAGATTGGTTGCAATTTGTTTCCTTCTCCCTTCATTCTGTCCTTACTGATATGGGACCACACTTTGTTGCCCACTTGAAATTGATGGTCAACTCGGTGTTTGTCATGTCGAGCCTTATACCGGGCTTGCCTTTTCTCCAACTGCTCATATACTTCTTGGTGAATCAAATGGATCCATTGAATGAACCATTGCGCTTTGTCCCTATCATCACATCAACTGGAGTCATCTTCCCTTCCAAAGGCCATATCAAAAGGATCTTTGGGTAGGTAGCCAAAACATGTCTCAATGTTAGGATATCCTGACACAAGTTCCTCAGACAGAACACCAAAGGACACCACTCATAAATAGATCATAGATCAATACACCAGTATTATTGACATGGTTAAAACCTTGAAAGAGGCAAGCAGTCCATGGCCTGAGCCAACGCGGCCACTTCAGGCAATTTATTAATAAAACAAATAAAATTTTCATAAGCTTCTCTCATGAACGGTCACCCTACAAATGACCCTCCATGCTCTTTAAATAGAGATCATGGAACAATTGGGTCTTAAGCCATGGATCAATTGTCGATAATACCGAGGAGAGAATGAACCGTCAGATCACTTCATGTCTATAACATATCGTGACCACCGGATTGTAAGTTACAGAAGTACATAGTAAAGAAACACACTTTACATAACTCTACACTAGATCAAGTTATACTTAACTATTTCCTATGTGTTGGAATATCCTAACACCCCCCCTTAAGAACAACTTGGGATAGGATTGAAGGATGTACAAATATGACACAATAGGAGTAGGAAGGAGGCATTAGAGCCTATCCCCCCTTAGTGACATCTTCTTGAACTCCAACCATAAGTCGAAGTTTAGTAAACTTCGCCTCTGTGAGAGCCTTTGTAAAGATGTCTACAACTTGATCATCTGTTGAACAATATTGTACTTCAAGAACATGGTCATGAATGAGCTTTCTGATGAAGTGCATGTGTAGTTCAATTTGTTTTCTATGTTGATGTTGGACTGGATATTTGCATAGTTGAATGGAACTTTGATTATCACACCAAAGTGTAGTCGGATGTTGTTGCTAAAAACCAAACTCTAACAGGATATGACGAAGCCACATGGATTCCTTACTAACTTCTACATTGCCACGATACTTTATTTTTGTTGAAGAAAGGGAGATGGCACTTTGTTTCTTGCAAGCCCATGTAATAGGTTGAGAACCAAGAGTGAAGACATAATCGGCGGTAGACTTCCGATCATCAGGGTCACTAGCCCAATTAGAATCAGTGAAACCAACCAACAGAGGAGATGCTTCTGCACTGTAATGAATCCAAAACTGAATTGTACCTGGAACATAATGAAGTATTCTTTTAGCTTCTTTCCAATGACTTTCATGTGGGTTTTTCATAAACCAAGAAATAAGGCCAACATCAAAGGAAAAGTTAGGACGAGTATGGGTTAGATACAAAAGTTTTCCTACAAGTTGATGGTATAAGGTAGCATCAATTTTAGGGGAAGTAAAAGTTACTAAAACTTTGGCTCCAGATTGAAAGGGAGAAGGGGCTGTCTTATAGTCTTCCATGTGAAAATGGCATAGAAGATCACATGCATACTTGGACTGGGAAAGGGAAATACCTTCCTTGGATTGCAAGACGTGAAGACCAAGAAAATAATGCAAGTGTCCTAAGTCTATCATTTCAAACTTCTTTTTAAGGCTGGACTTCACATGGTTTATAAGGTTGAGATCACTACTAGTAAGGATAATATCATCAACATAAAGAACAAGAATGATAAGAGACTTGCCCACTTTCTTGGTGTAGACAGTATTGTTAGAATGACACCTAGAAAATCCAGTATCTAAAAGAAAGCTATCCATTTTGGCATACCAAGCCCGAGGGGCTTGCTTGAGGCCATAAAGGGATTTCTTAAGTCGACATACAAGGCTGGAGTCTGTTTGTATAAAGCTAGTAGGTTGTTCCATATAGATTTCTTCATGTAAGTCCCCATGTAGGAAGGCAGATTTAACATTCATCTGATGGATTTCCCATTTGAAAGGGAAGCAAGGGAAAAAACAAGGTGGATAGAGTTCATTTTGGCAACAAGGGAGAAGGTTTCAGTATAGTCAATTCCTTCAACTTGTGGAAAGCCCTTAGCAACAAGACGAGCTTTATGTTTATCAACTTTTCCATCTAGTCCAATACTTTTTTCTGTAAACCCATTTGCATCTAACAAGTTTTCGTCCCTTTGGAAGAGGAACAAGATCCCATGTATCATTTTCCAATAATGAACTATATTCTTCATTAGTTGCGTCCCAATCTGGATGGCTTGAAGCTTCTGCAAAGGTGTCAAGATCACAATTTGCTGAATCTTGAGCTAGTAAATAATAGGCTCCATCAAACTAAGAACGTGTTTATTGCTGATCTATAGGATCACCTACAAGAGAAACTACTACATCCTGAGTAGCACAAACCCATTTTGGAAGCTGAGGAGCTGAAGGAGGATCTTGATAAGGTGGGGGAGGATTGTCATCCTCACTGTCATCATCTGAAGAAGAAATATTTTCAGAAGTAGAAGGGATAGAGAGAGGTGGCACATCTGCCGAACTAGGCTCGTAGGCAAATATATTTTCAATAAAATTTACATCTCTTCTAATGATAACGTTGTTGGACATAAGTGGAATAAGTCTATGTCCTTTGACATCTTCAGAATATCCAAAAAAAATACATTTTTCACTCTTAGGTTCTAAAGCTTTATGTTTCTCATGTGGAATATGGGCCCATGCTTCACTTCCAAAAACACGAAAGTGACTTACATTTGGTTTAATTTAGCTCCATGCTTCTTTTGGAATGATATTATTTAAAACCTTATTAGGAGTGCGATTGACTATGTAATTTGCACATTTAATTACTTCTACCCAAAAATTAAGACTAAGTCCTTTACATTGAAGCATACAATTAGCCATTTCCTTTAAGGTGTGATTCTTCCTTTCAACTACACCATTTTGTTGTGGAGTATATGGAACAATATGTTGCATTTGAATTCCATTCTCAATGCAAACGTTGATGAATTTGTTGCTAACATATTCTCCTCCATTATCAAATCTTAGCTTAAGAATTTGATGTCCATATTGTTTTTCAACAAAGGCCTTAAAGGCCAAGAACATGTTAAATACTTCACTCTTGAGTTTTAAGAAGTATACCCAAGTGCGTCTGGAGAAATCATCAATGAAAGTTAAGAAATACTTGTAGCGAGAGAATGAAACAATTGGAGTTGGACCACTTAAATCACTATGCATAAGCTGTAAAGGGGTTGAGGCATGCCAAGAGGCACATTTTTCAAAACTATCCTGATGATGTTTTTTGAGTACACATCCAGAACAAACACCATCTCCATAGGATACCATTGGAAGACCTATCACCATATTTTCTTTACATAGATTCTGAAGGGAGAGATAGTTTAAGTGACCAAATTGCTCATGCCAAAAGTTTTTTCACATCGTCATTATGAGCAACAAATACCAAGGGAGGATTTGATGACCCAAAGTTGTTAAACTTATACAACCTTGTAGAATCATCAGTAATGCCAGTAGCTAAAATCTGTCTAGGATCTCGTAGGTCTTTAATTACAACATCGTGAGGTGAAAATTCAACGATTTTATCTTCACCTTAATGAGTTATCTGATATACACATAGAAGGTTGTAGGATAAGGTTAGAACACATAATACATCATTAAATTGATGATTATCTAGATGAACAATTCGAGTCCCTACAACACTAAGAGATCTATCATCACCAACATATATATTTTTGGTGTTACAATCATTTAAAGAAGAAAACATGGCTTTGTTTTTGGCCATGTGATAAGAAGTTCCATAATCAATGAGCCACTCATGAGAATGAGAAGAAGAAGATACATTTAGTGCACATCATCTTCACTAATGTCTAGGTTATCAGCATAGCTATAGAATGATTCAAGATGTTCTTTAGCTATAACACTTTCAGTCCCAGTGAACTTAGGCCTATACTTATGATATTCTCTAGTAGGCATGGCATTCAAAGGAGGGGGCAGTACTAGAGGCCCATACCTAGAAGCTATGGTTCTTTCCATTTTGGTAGGTGCTTGTGGACCTGCCATAGGTGTGGTGGCTATAAGAGTACTGGAAGTCTGAATGAGAAAGGGTTGAGAAGTGACTAATAGGACTAAAGGAGTATGATGGATAGGAGGTGAGGTTTCCTTTGGGCTTGCAACAAAAGGGGAATCTAAAGGATAATGAGCTTTATGAATCTCTGAGATTTTTTTTCACTGCTAGTATTAGATGCTATACTCTCAACATGTATTTGTTCTATTATAGGATTTTCTTGAAGAGATATAGAATATTTTTTAGAGCTACCTGAACCTGATGCTCCTTTCTGCAATGCCTTTCTTTCTTTGATGATTTTTTTCAGGGTCAGATACTAGGTCAGCTTGTGGTTTCTGATGATTTCTCCGAGTATGCCTCACAAACTGAGCCAAAACTATGAAGTGGAGTCACCAAGAGATTCGTCCTCTAGTAGAGTCCCCAGATAGATGATTACAGCCGAAAAAGTGCCCAGACTTTGTCTATCATCAAAACTAGATCTGTTTCATCTCCCAGGGAAGCTGAGCTTTAGTTTCCTCTCCTTGGGAACAACGCCAATTATGTTATCACTCCAGGAAACTCTGCTAGGTTGTAACTCGGAGATGCTTGGTAAAATATAATCTTCAATATTGTTCTCGAAACTCTTGGAATGGATGATGGTTTGGATCAAGGCAGATAACCATTTCATCTCTATTCTCACTCAAGACATGCATGAACACCCTCCACAATACAAGGCTTTAGACCACTAATGCTAAATAGATTATAGATTCAATGAATGGATGGAGAATCCTAACTGTACCAACAGATACATACATTTACACATATGAATGGCCAACTACAAAAAGTAAATGAAACTTAATCTAATTTATCAATGTATAGCTAAGATGACAGTTATCTAGCATTAGATACAGAAGAAAAACATGAATAACCTATTCAAGTGCAAGCTTAGAGCAGAGGAGAAGATGGAAATTGAACATGTAACAACAAAAGAAGCTTGTATTGCTAGAATGAAGATGATATGCTTGGAAGGAACAAAGCTCACAGTCTCCAAAAGTTGAATCCTTGTTACTCTGAACTTTCAAATATTTATAGGCCTTTTGCAATGCTCTCGAGCCTTCTGAGGCTCGAGATGTCTTAATCCATCCCTTCTGGCTTCTAACTACTTGATGCCATGATTAAACATATATGAGCGAGGGGGCTCCTTTTCTAACAATGTATTAACCAATTCTGGTAATTCATCGCGCTGGTAGGTGGCTCGCTCGTGCCAACGATTCTCCATGATCTCTTTGGGTTGATTTGGCTGCATCGTGTTGCGCTTTTTCCCCTTCTAGCCTCTGTCCACCGGGCATTGTCTCTCAGCTGAATCCTTCTTCCGGTGTCAGCAATCATCACTAAATGCTTCTAAGGATATGTTGGCCACCTGTACTTGCAATGGAATGGTTATCGGGCTTATGAAATCCCTACAATGACCCTTTTTCTATTTTACACAAAGAAATGCTACCCTACTGTGAAATTCCGCCAAAGCATTGCTCACTCATCCAGACTTCAAAATTATTTAAATATGGTCTATTCTCCCGTCAGGTTTGCTCCTGGTTGCTTATCGCAAGTTGCAATACCTCTTTCGTGGCCTCCCTTTGGATTTAGAAAATACGTTAAAAACATTGAAAATATCACAAAAATGGCTTTGTGCGGACTTGAAATAATATACATTAGCCTTAAGGAACTCTTTTGGGTCCAGCTTATCACATTAGCGCTTCATCCCTTTGTATTTCGTTTAATAAACGAAATACAAAAATACAAAGGAAAATGCCTTTTCTGCGAATCTCAAAATCTATGCAATGATGTTTATATAGCCATTGGGTCCGGTTCATCGGATCACATAAATGTATAACAACCCTGATCCTTTGCAATGTTCTGATGCGATATTGCGATGTGACTTGTCGCATTCGCATATTGCCCAAGCCCAAGGTCTTTCCATATAACATGGCCTATGCCCCCACCAATTGCGATTTGCCGATATTGGAGATCGCGATATCGCATCAGCGTTGCCCCCTTGTATTTCATTAAATAATGAAAATACATAAAATACATAGGAAAATGCCTTTTGGTGGATTTCAAATTTTATGCAATACTATGTATATAACTGTTAGGTCTGGTTAATCACACCTCTGTGAAACTCTGATGCGATATCACGATGTGACTAGTTGCAATCGCATATCGCTGATGCCCTGGGACAATAAGCGCTCCTTGTATTTTCCGATAGTGATCCTGCGATGCAACGTGGGCTATCAATCTGTGCGCTTGATCGATGGTCCACATTGCATCCCCGATTTCCATCGCAAGTTCCACACATCCTCGCCAATATCTGCCGATTGTGACCATCGATTGCGACTCGCCGATCAAATCTGGACCATTGATCAGCCAGATCAGACGACTGTTATGCATTCTAGTGTTTATGCCTCCGATACTTGGTTTTTCACTAGTTTTATTTGTTTTTCCCTCCCGATAGTGCTTTTCTTCCATTCCAAGGGTTCTTCTCCTACGATAGTTTTGAACTTTGGCATGATTTTACTGGCTTTTGAAGACTTAAAGAGAATATTTGGACCCATCTGGATTAGGATCCGATGTGTTTATAGATGCGAGAGTAATATTTTGAAGTTTGGCTTATGGACAAAGCAGAGCAAGAGGAGATGTGGCCGTCAGAGCTTAAACAGGGGACATTTCTGCTAAAAGTAGCAGCACTGCACCTCAGGGGTTAACAACAACTACCAAATTACTATTCTGTCACAACTTGCATATGGTAAGTGAAGCATGGTTTCCTACAATTTTCATCACAATTTCCAAATTACTATTCTGTCACAACTTGCATATGGTAGGTGAAGCATGGTTTCCTACAAGAGAGGTTATGAGTACTCGAGCTTCCAAGCTTTATTTTCTTGATATAGGATCTAGGATGGTTTTTACAACGCTAATTACCTCTTAATATTAGCCAGGGACCATTATTAATATCTAAAAAAGAAAGAATGTTGGTGTTTGGTTTGGAATCTACTCTTCATTCTCACATGCTACAAACCTGGCTGAAGAAGCACAAAATGACCACATACATTGACCACATATATTGACAATATATGGGCACAAAAGGGACTATACATGGGTCCAAATTAATATATTTATTTTAATCAATTGGTTATGTTTTTAATATCATTACTTTTTTGCAAATGTGTATGACCAATGTTATTCATTTGCAGGTAGAAGAAAGGGAACAAAAATGTTGAACTATGTAGAGGAAGCTAGTGTTTCTCATGAAGGTTGCAAAACTAGGATTTCAACTAGGAGGCGAGACAACTCCATACATGTGTCTAGAACAAGTTAGCAATACCAAAGTCACAACATCAAAGGTTGGTTGGATGATTTTTTCCATGCAAATGAGGCACAATAGTAGGTAAATGGTCATTCAATATAATAAGTGAGCAATGGAACCTTGTCTCGTGACTTGGCAACATTGTCAACAACATTTTCATTGAGGACTCTAGGGTTTCCAAGAACCTTCTTTATTTTCCTCATAACTTCCCTTCTATAAATATGTAAATATTTCTTATCATAATGTTAACAACCATGTGTATATTGATTGAGCATGCAATAGTCATTAGATGTAAGAGAATCATGTGGAAGTTCAAGGTTCATGTGGGTAGATGAAAGGCCACGGTAGAAGGTGAAAGGTAACTCTCCTCACTTCTATAAATATGCCCTCATGCATCATTTAGAGGGGACTTTGGCACTTGAGCCATGACTAATATTAGATAGTTGATTTGTGCTTAAGGAGCTAGAGGTACTTAACTCTGGGAAACTAGTAGGGTCAGTTGTGATGAGGCTAGGGATTTGATTTAGATAATGGTATAAACAACCCATGTTCCACTGTTGGGCTTTGATGGTTTTTAGGAAATGTACTCATATTTGCAATAACATTAATAAGAAGTTATCCTCTTTTAACATTGATTCCTATGCTTCTTCATTATGTTGTGTTGGTTGTCTGGTGTTTCCATCATGTTTGTACGCGTGCTTTCATTTGGAAGATATGTTATTGAAATAGTTCATGGTTTGTGGCTTGCATGTATACTTTGAATCGTTGCTTCTATTATTCCATGCATGTCGGTAACTTATTGTGAACTGATTTGCAATTAACATATGACATTTTCCTGTTCATGTATGTATGAGATGGTTTTAGCTTACTAATCCTTCTTGTGGCATGCTTCTTCTTATTGTTTTGTTACTGCATTTGTGTATCTCATTCTGCAAGTTATCAATCGTAAGTTGACGTCATTCCCATTGTTTGTACAATTATTTCTTTCCCTCACTCAGACATATCCACATTTGACAATTAGGAGTGAAAGAACACAATGGTTGTGAGACCTACATATCAGATGGGGCTCCTATCCCAAACAATGTGAGGTCGAATTAAGACTTCACACTAAAAAAACCCTAATCATTATCGAGACATTCCCCATCACAAAATTCTTAAATCCAATATTAAAGTTCTCTATTAATACCAATCCTAAGATTATCCATTTAATACATTCTTCTATGAAATAGTTCACCATGCTCACTATTTGTTTAAATTGAAAAGTGTATTCTCTAATCTCCTAATAAAAATATGATATGATTACAGGTCTTAAATCCAATCTTAAAGTTCTCTATTAATACCAATACTAAAATTATCCATTTAGTACATTCTTCTATTAAATAGTTCACCATGCTCACTATTGGTTTAAATTGGAAAGTGTATTCTCTAATCTCCTAATAAAAATATGATACGATTACAAGTCAAAAGATTATAGTAATCATATAAAGATACTAAGTAATTATCTATTATTGTGATTTCTCCTAGGTGTTAAAATCTTGGATCAACCCCTTCCTATTATATCTTTTATATCGATTTCCCCCATTCACATGGGGATTTCTGCTCTTTGTAAACGCATTTACTTGCATGTACAACCCACTCTTGCATTAACATCTCCTATTATACTTCTCCCACTTTTAAAAATCGTTAAATGTCATTTTTAAATGTACATAAGGGAAATTTTAAGGTATATTTGTCATTTTAATATATTAAAAATTAAAAAAAATAAAGTAAAAAGCATCTCAGAATAATATTGTATCAACATTTATATTTTCAAACCATAGATATTGTCTTTTAATATTAGTTCAAATTCTATTTTTTTTCATAACATTTATCATACCAATTACTGTGTGGAACATTGTTTTAAATAACAATTTCCTTAATTTTACAACTTCATAATTAATTTTTCTTATATTTAATTTGGGATAGAACCGATGATCTTCATGCCTCATATTACATGTTTTTTTTCATAAAAGTTTGAATTATAATTGGAATCGATTCAAAATTTAAAAGTTTGAATTATAATTGGAATCAATTCAAAATTTAAACGGTAAAGAGACATACATTGGAGAAATTTGATGTGTAAAATGAGTTTATTAAAGGAAACAATAAAATAAAAGTTTATAAATTTTTAAGGGAAAAGAAAGAAAAATAATTTTTTATTGTATTTTTATTTTATTTCACAATTTTACTCAAACTTAAGTGTCGAGTACCAATTAATCATATTTTTGAGTAGACAAACATCAAGAAAATTTGAGACAAACATCAAGAAAATTTGAAAAAAACACATTTTTCATGTATTTTTATTTTTCTCAAATTGGATACTTGTTGGATGTGAAATCGAATTTTAAATCCAATGAGTGTCCACTTTTGAAATCTCAATAAACCTATAAGAAGATACACAATAAATATGATTAAAAAGTCAGCTTTCTTTTTTTCTCTCCAAAAATATTTAACCTTGAGGATGGCATCATCATTTTGAATCCTAATGATTCTTTTAAAATTGATTTTGCTAGTGCATTTTTCATAGGTTCATTTTTTAGCTCAAAATTCTCCTAATGTGATGTAAGCTCTACCCTAATGTTGAAAATGGAGATAATAAGAATAAGGTGTTACCATCTTCTATGCACACTCACCCTAACACATAGTTGGTTCTATAATGAGATAATTGCACAAATAAACCAAGAGTTATATTTGAAGGGTCAAAGCATGGAGCTAGGTTAAATTTTTGGCAAAACAACGTGTGTTTAGATGAAAAAAATATGGTTTGATCTAGCATTTTAAGCAATCGATCAAGTGCTAAAAAAGCATCTCGATCAAGCATTAAAACTAACTCTCAATCAAGCTCTTGTGTAACCCCAAGTTAGGAACTTGATTGCACTTTATGGCTTGATCGAAGCTTGAATTTTAGCCCACTTGCAATTGAAATTGTAATATTCTTATATTTAACGTTTGGAAACTTAAAAATTAGTTTTTAATATGACTTAAATTTTCAATATTATAATTAAAATAATAAATTGATTAAACATAAGAAAATTTATCAATTTGATTTTCATAAATATTATAATTTCTTATATGAATGAGTGTAACTCAAAAATGTGAATTTGACGCTACTGGAAATGTATATTTTATAAAATTCATTGAAGATTTAATAAACAATGATCCACGATTCCCTCGTTTATAATCATATCTATTAAAATCAAACATTATATTGTGTGTGTGTGTGTTATGTATATGTATGTGTGTGTGTCTGCATAATATATATATATGATATATATATAATTATATTATATATATATATATATATATATCAGTGTTTTTAAAAAACTGGCTGGTTAGCTAACCCACCGAGTCAAACCGGTAGAAAAAACCTGGTTTTACCCTCCATTTCAACAAAAAGTGGACAAACCGGCCCTAATTCGCTGGTTTAGGATGAAACTGGCTGGTTTGTGGTCAAACTAGTCGGATTTGTCCTAAACCGGTCGATTTATTACCAGGGCAACTATAAACCCCAAAAATGCATTTTTATGAGTTTTGAAGCTGTTTTAAGCGAAATTTGTGGTTTTCTTCCTCCAAAAATAGTCCCTCCAAGAAAAACATGCCTACCCTCTCATTTTCCTAACACATCTCAACTCTAACAATGTTAACAATTAATGGCAATGTTAAATTCTTAAAGTAAAAGTGACATTTTTTTTAAATTTTTAACATTATCATGAAATGACTCAGGATATTTGAGAGTAGTTTTGACCTCATTGGATTTCATATGGAGAAACTAGAATTTTAGATTTCACTCAAAATTCAACAGACTTAATGGTTTTCAATATTTCATGGTTTGGGGGTTTGCAATGTTTCCATTTGATTCTATCATGTGTGAGGGTATGAGATTGACATTTTATCAAGAGCATGAAGCCCTTTAAGAACCTTGATCATGATGTCATTGATTGTTGAACTTTGTTGATGTTGGTGGTACTAATTGTTGAACTCCTCTATCATGGCCTTAACAAGAATGCACCCTTCACTCAAAGGAAAAACAATTGGTTAGGAATGTTAATATTTTTCTACCACATTATAAGGTTGAGGAGATGAACCCTTCACTCAAACCAAAATCATTGGTTAGGCATGTTAAACCTTTTCAATTTCTATGATGTTATAAGGTTGAGCAATCCAAGAATGAAGACTTTGAACTAGATAATGTTCATGTATCTCTTGTTGATGATGTTTATGTATTTCTAGTAGTGTTGAATCAATGATGAGTTTCATGAGTGACCATGTTGATCAGTGATTTGTAGTTTTGATGTCTATTTTTGCTACTACTACTAAAGTTGTAGAGGAGTTTTAGGAGTCCTCAAACTCGGAGACATATTATTTATGTAGCTCATGTTGATGACCTCTTGTCTAGTAGTGGCGATGAGTTTGATCATGATGAGGAGTGATCATGTTGTTGATCACTGATATGTAGACTTGTAGTAGTTTAGTGATCCCATAGTTTAGAGTATTGTTTGCGAACTCTAGAGGCCATTTAGAGCCTCATTGATTATGTATTTTGCTGCGGATATGTATTGCACTTGATGCCTTTTTGATATATTCACCTTTACATGGTATATAGATGATAAAACCTTGCATATTTTGTTTCTATTGGCTTGGAATCATGGTTTTAAATCTTAAAAATAGTTTTTTCATTGAAAATTAATTATTTAGTGTATTTTTTAAACTGGTTCGTTTAGACTTGACCAGTCTCGGTTTGAAACCCAATTCATTAGGTGGATCGGTCCAACCATCAGTTCTGAATTGTAAAACATTGATATACATATACATATACATATACATATATATATTCAAGGAAAGAAATGAGTGCAGTGATAATTAATTAATGTAGTTGTAATAGTTGTAAATTATCATTAATACAGTTGTCATGGATGCAATGGTATATGCAGTTATAAATATCTTTCAACTTGTAAAGTGTGATTGCACTCAATTTTATCTTTAGTCTGCAAAAGTGCAAAGTATATATAGAAATTTTTACTCTGACTTAGGTTTGTAATATGTCTTTTTAAAATAATAAAAACATAAAGAAATCATAAATTTTCAAACATTATTTCACTAATTTAAATTTGAGTAATCTAGATATAAATGTGTGCATGGATTATTTTTAAAATAATAATATTATAAAATTTACATAAATTTAAAGTAATGATTTGAAAAAATATAATATATGATTTGTTTTTAATGATTAACGAGTAATTTGCTATAGAATCTTTATAATTGGTTTTAATAATTTCAAAATTCAAAAAGCAAAGTTAAAATATTTTATTATTATTATTATCCAATTTTAAGGTCATAATCAAGCGAGACACCAAATTGGTGTATAAGACCCCCTTGTTTATGGGACAAAATATTTTATTATTATTATCCAATTTTAAGGTCACATCCAAGCCAAACACCAAATTGGTGTATGAGACCCCCTTGTTTGTGGAACAAGGGACCCACCTCCGTGCAATGATTTGACTGCTAAGTATACGAAGGCATACACATTCTACCCCCTTTGGTTTTGAACTTGTGACCTCTTAGGAGGAAACACATGCTCTTACCCATTAGGCCCACTGAAGGTGTATAGAAAGTTGTCTATACATTAGTATAATTATTTTCTTGGTAAAATAAAATAAAATTTGGATTTATAATTAAGAAAAATTAGAGTTTGAAATATATTTGAATATTTATAAAATTATTTTTGTGGAATAAAAAAAATAGAATTAGCTTAAAAACAAGTATTGAGAGGTTTAGGTTTTTGTTTGTTTGTTTGTTTGTTTGTTTTTTTTTTTAATGACAGCTCAATTGAGCCTTTGTTTAACCATGTTAAGGGTTTGAGATCGAGCTATCTGAAATTTTATTTCAAACACTTGATCGAGCATTTTAAGTGCTTGGTTGAGAGCTATTGAGGGCCTAAAGTTTTAGCTCCACTTCTGAAGATTTCTCCGCAACACATTTTGTGCGCTAGCAAACTCCAAGCAAAATTTGTCCTTAAATGTCACAGTTGATCATAATGGATTTAGGAAGGAATTCTCTATCCAATGGAATATAAGTTTGATATTTTTGAATTCATGTGATATTTTTTCTAATTTCTTCTAAACACAATGCTCGAAACATTTTTGGACACTTTCAAAGTGGCTGAATAAAAAATCACTAACATAAAATATACAAAATGAAATTTAAAAAATATATGTAAATATCTTTGTTTATTAGTTCTCTTCAAAAGGGTACTCTTGGTTTTTGAATTTATGTAAATAGTAAAAACAAAATTAGGTGAACACATGTGTTTGCAAAATACTAGATCATGCATATCTATATCTATATAATAATAATAATAATAATAATATAAATAATAATATCCATTTTTAAGGTCATAGCTAAGCCAGACACCAAATTGGTGTATGAGACCCCCTTGTTTGTGGGACAAGGGACCCACCTCCGCATAGTGATTTGACTGCTAAGTCTATGAAGGCATACATACTCTACCCCCCTCTGGTTTTGAACTTTGTGACCTCTTAGGAGAAAACACATGCTCTAACCATCACGCAACTCAAGTTATTATATATAATTATTATATATATATATATATATATATATATAATTAATTATATATATTATATATATCATATATTATGACTAAACTATGCTATGTGAACGCACACATACCTTTTAAAAATTGTGAAAATTTGCAAAGACAAGCATATCATTTAATGAAAAATTAAATGACACTAAATATTATATGACACTAAATATTTTTGCAAAAAACATTAATAAAACAACATAATTCTCAACAAATTATGTTTTACTCTAAATCAAAATTCACAATGTCTATATAAATTTTCAAAGCTTCAATTCTATAAAAAATATTAATTTTTTAAAATTTCATCATTACATTTAACCCAAAAATATAACCCATTTTCATACATATACCCTTAATTCTAATATAAATTTTAGTTATAAAAATAAATCCTTTTTATAATAATCTATAACATTACTCTTATATTTAAATAATGAGAAAAGAAAGAAATAACGCCAGTTTCCCAAAACACACATAATTGTATATACACAACAAAATGAAAGGAGAACCTTTATCCTCTCCAAACGAAACATAGGTAAATGAAGCTAAAATTTTAGGGAAAAAAATAAAACAATTTACAAATATATGTAAACTGAGCCAAAATTTTAGAAAATAAAAACGATTTATAAATTAGAATAGAAATATGTTATTATTCTTAAAGATTTTGACGATCTTTCCAACCTTTCATTCTATGGAGGTCTATATAGTATAAGGACATTTACTATTTTACCTTCATTTTAATTTAAAATTATATTATAACCTCTTTATGCTACTCTGCAATTATTTCCTTACATTTTATTTTAATGTAATCTACATAAAAGTTGCATCATGATTACATATAAATTCCAAAATTTGAGTGACTTCGTACTCATGAAATGCTTAACATATACCTCTACCCTGTTAATCCATTGAAATGGTTAAGTTGTTTTTCTAACCATTAGTAATATGGGAAAGTGTTCATAGAAACTTTTATTAAAATATTTGTAAAAGTACTTCTTATTATATCTATTAAATATTTTTATGATATTTATTAATGTTTGTGAGTATATTTATTAAAAATATCTTACAAAATATGTTAAAAAATATTAATTTAATAAAATTTTAGGGGTTTTTTTTTTTAATTTTATAAAAAATTATTAAACGCTGAACCAACACCTTCAATATGGTTGCTTGCGTACATGGTGTGTTCGATCGAACGAACCTCTGCGAATGAGGCTCTATATCCGAGCGACCTTCATTACGCTACGCTTGCCTTATTACTTGACACTTCATATTTCACTCATGTCAAGATGGGAAGCAGGGTCGCATAAAAATAATAATATAAACAAGACAATCCTTAACAACTATCCATAAGATTCAGCACTCTTTACAATAGTTGCCTATATTCAACCAATAACCCTTTATTTTAATCTACAAATTTCTAAATTTATTCATCAATACCATGAATGACCACTATCAATCACTGTAATACATTGACGCATTGATTTGTTGAGTGTGTATTTAGTATTGGAGGTATTAAGTAAATATGTGTTGTTGCCCATAATGAGGTATGGCATTGTAGATGTTGTGATGTGAATGCTTTGCAAATGTTGTGACAAAAATGTGTTGTTGGAATATGTGGTCAAGTGTAGAGGTGTATGAAAATTTTGTGATGCAGGTGTATAAAGATGTTTTGATGTAAATTTTTAGCATCATTTTGTCCTTGGCTCATACAATCATTAGTGGTTGATATTAATATATTAATATTATTTAAGGATTATAAATTTTGTTTCAATATTCAAATTTGAAAAATGTGAAACGAATAAATGGAACACAAAGAGTCATCCTTTCATTTTAGGTTCGTGCATGGAATGTTAATAGTCAACAAGCTATGTACATAAAAATATATGCTTTTGGGTGGTAGAATAGTTGGTTTGTTAAAGAGAAGATTGATTTTTGTGAGACCTAGTTCGTGATTTACCTAGCACAAAGAGAAAGAGGAAGATGAACAAATGTCATGCAGAAATAAGGACAAGGAGAAAGAGATAAGCAAATATAAAGAGGCAGAGACAAAGTGTAGAACAAAGACAAAGAGATGGAGTTATTCAATATTAAGGACCAGGTAAACCAACACATTAAATATTTCATGTATCAGGGGATTGTTGTCTCCTTTTAGGTAGTAGCCTGAAAAAGAACATGTTGGAGTCTATATGTGGAAGTGGGTGCTTCCAACAAGTTTTAGCTTGCAAAATCGAGGTAGGATCCTCCTATAGGTAGAACCTGCAAAAAATTGATGTAGAAGTGGGTGCTTCCAACAAGTTGTAGCTTGCAAAATAAAAGAGAGGTTAGAGCCTCGTATAGGTGGGTGCCTACAAAATCTTATGTAAAAAGGGAGTGGGTGCTTAAAAGGATGAATATAGTCAAGTTTCTAACAATTGGTATCAAAGTACGTTCCTTTTGTATCAACTTAACTACTAGAACATAGACTTGGTTGAATCATGTATTATCGAAATGTGTTGGTTCTCAGTGCTACAAACTTTCAGGAATGGAGAGAGAACATAAACTTTGAATTAATATCTTATGGAATTGATGTCTGCAAGATAATGTGTGATGGATATAGTAATTATTCCCCCTCAAATAAAGAAGAATAGTGGAATCCCTAGGCTAAATGTACAATTTACAAAAAACTTCATAATCTCGACCTTGAGATGATAATCGATCTCAAATTTGCAAAAGAAATATGGGATAGGTTGTAGGTCCTACTTGAAGGAGATACCAATAGTGACAATGGAGAAAAAGAGAAGAAAAAGAGGAACGAGAAAAAGGCCTCTCAAAAAGAATTTGTTCAGCCGAATGAGACCTATTCTGCTAGTGTGAAAGTACCCGATTATCAAAAGGAGAAGACAGATGAAGACCAAGTTAAGTTATAGTTAGCCTTGATTGAAATAGAAAGGATTTCAGTGGAAAATATAGGAAAAAAAAAACTTCTTCAAATACTTGAAGAAAGAGAGCATTATTTTAAAGAAGAAAGCATTAGCCTAAAGACCGAGTTAGAAGAAGCTAGAAAAATTGAAGATGTGGTGAGCAACCAACCAAACGAAAGAGAGGAACATTATGAAAATTTAGAAGATGAGGTTATTTTAGTAGGAAATGAGCTAGATAAAAAGAGCAGAAAATATGAAAATTTAGAAGAGGAGGTTGTCTCCATGAGAAATAAGTCATAAAGGAGCAGTAACTCTGTTAAACACACACATGGCAGAGAACGAATAGGAAAGATAAACATGAGATTTCTTTTCTTATTCACAATGGTACATATTTATAATACATAGGAGTGACCCTTGGTTTCATATTCCAAGTGGTCCCTTGGACTCCTTTTGGTTGTTCAGCTTCCACACCAACCCTTAGAGGATTAGGTGTCCAACATTCCCCCTTAATCCGAAGGGTTATGTATGAGTCCAAGAAGAGAAATGTAATACAAAATGTGCAAAAATGCATGGCAACATTAGGTTGAATGTGCTCCCTGAAATGTTCATATAAAGGGCAGTGGTTTAAGGATGACCACCAACACTGGAACACTTAGTGCAGTTCCCAGAACTCTTCCTAGTCTGGCATGACGCTCAAGTCTTCTACTAGAGGAAGTGCTCCTGAAGTTTTGAACAGGGAAACCTTCAACCAATAAAGGGAGGTCTCAACCTGTGATGGTTTAAGGATGACCAACAACTCTGGAATGCTTAATGCAATTCTTGGAACTCTTCCAAAATTGGCAAGAAATTGAAGTCTTCTGCTATAGGAAGTGTTCCCAATTCTTTGAAGAGGTATCACCAATTAAAGACATGCTTAGGGGCATATTTGTCTCTGGCTACAACTCTGAATCTGGTATGGTAGGTTGTGGCTCAGGCTCGCATGATGTGGCTTTGAAGCTTGTAGATGACCATCATTCCCCCCCTGTCAGATACAAGGTGAGAATATGAAGAAATTTCAACTGTAAGATTGTTCAATACTCTAGAACAAGTTCTGACATATGAATCTCTGTTCTTGCAGGAGGTTTGTTTTCGAAGAACTTGTTTGAAGAATGACTGGTTTTATGACAATTCTTACATGGATGAAGATCAAAACAATGATCTTTCAGATGGCCAACTTTTTCATAGTGTTGGCATTTCACAGTCTGTTGCTGTGGAAGAGGAGCAAAATCTAGAACAACTAAAGTTGAATTGTCATGAAGGAATCCAACACTCTAAAACTGAATGGGGTCTAAGTAATCTGGAATATGAAATGAAAAGTCCTTGTCATATCCAAGACCAGTTCACTGTTTGTTGTGGACAAGCTCTTCCCATGTATCATGAGTAGTAGACAATATCAGAGTTTTGAGGAACTCTAATACTTCATTGATTCTCGCCATTTTCATTGAAAAAATAAGGTGAATTTCACAAATACAGATTCTTGATCTCAAGCTATATATAAATAAGTCAAGTCGTAAAGATATATAATCAATTCAAAATCAAAATTGAATGTGATTGAACATATGAAATATGCAAGCCTTCAATGTATTTAAAGCATCATACAGTAGTTCCAGGTCGTGGAATTTCAACGGCCCCTATTCAATGCCAAAGAGATTGCCTTATTTAATGCTTAACGCTCAACATTCAAATGTTGATGCTAATGCACCAATACCCTACGTAGTTCCAGGTTATTTAATAGCTGTGTATTTCCTTTGTAACAAGGTTCATGAAATCATTGAATTCAAGGTTAAATTCTAACGCATATATCAACCTCAAGAACGAAATATCAACGCATAGGCAACACATACTGTATATAGATCCTGCTCTCAACACACCTCTGAAGCACGACCAATGACACCAACTCTGAGGACCAACAATTTTCCATTGCAATCAACTATGATATTATGCACTGCAAACCCAAGCTCGAACATGTGAGGCAGCAATGCTAAGCTCCTATAATGCTCCCTTCACTTTCCTCCACAATGTTATTTATGTGTGTAGTGTCTCTGACTTTGTTTCTTGCCTTCTCCCATGAGGATCTTTTTTTTTTTCCTCAGAAATCCAACTAGCACACCAACTCCAGTAGTGCGATGACATAGCGGGCATTACCCTATGCCACCCATTCGATAGAGGTTACCTCATAAACCCTGACCTACAGGTAGAAATTTGGGATCGAATATTTAAAACCTTCTCAAAATTCGACCCTCAGACTCTTTGGGTTTGCTCTTGGTGGAGCCTCTCTTCAATTTGTGCTCCATTCAGAGGGTGATGGCCGAGCTTGTCTTCGAAGATCTAGGGTTCCAATCCCTGTATGTAGTAGATTCGACCTTGATGGTTCATTTACACAAGGCGAGAAGGTCGCCTATCAACCTTTTAGCCCACACACAATGTAGCTTCATGGTGGATTGCAACTTCTTCTTCACCCACGTGGCTCCTGTGTACCACAAATTTACTATTAATTATGGGGTTAAAAGAATTGATCTCGGAGGAAAGGCGCTCACTAATTATTTCAAGGAGCTTGTTTCCTACTGGACTATTAATATGATGGATGAGACTTACATCATGGATGATGTTAAGGAAAATATTTGCTTTGTTTCACTTGATGTCGCCTGCGACCTTGAAGTGGCCAGGAAACCAGGAAATGAAAATCTTATTCGATGGAGAGGGTGTTGGTGAGCATGGATTTGCGTTGTAGAAATTTCAAAGCTCTTGTACAGAAAACATTGTATGGAAGCGTATTCAAACCAGGAGTCGAGCGTAATTTGCAATAGTAATCGAGTCACAAAACTCTAGAGAATAGAAAAATTGAGGAGAAACCGAACAATCAACAAATCAACAAGTAACGATTCATGCAAGATCACAAGTAACAATCGTGCTTGCTAATGAAATGGTCATGCAAGCTCAAAAGCAATAGTTCTAAGAGATAAAGAGTAGATTTTCATTTCCAAACAACACCCTATATGCTGAAAGACACAAGCTCCACTAGTGCAATGATATTCATAATTGACAATCTCTGGGCAAAGGGGAAGCTCAAATTTGGTTGGTAGAGGGGAAACCCATCAAAGTGCATCCATAAATATAATTGGAGTGTCAAGTCTATTCGGAAAAATACTACTAGAAGAAGACAAATGAGATACTTGTGTCACATGCCTAAGAGGGACTTCTTGCAGTGCATGCAAAGGAATAACATACTAAAAATATAGTTCTGAGGGGCGCCAAGGTTTCCAGGCAGATTTCAGAGCATTCGAATAGGTGCACAATGAGGAGGAGTGTTTGGCATGCTAGGCTAAGAATGACAGCAAAATAGTAGATGGCAGAGCTGAAATGCATACAAATGCCACAAAACTAGTGGCTCACACAAGATTTGAACATGTTAGGAAGGTACCTGCTCTGACACCATGTTAAACACACACATAGCATAGAAGAAATAGGAAAGATAAAAATGAGATTGCATTTCTTATTCACAACGATACATATTTATAATACATAGGAGTGACCCTTGGTTTCATATTCCAAGTGGTCTCTTGGACTCCTTTTGGCTATTCATATTCCACACCAACCCTTAGAGGATTAGGTGTCCAACAAACTTAAAGGTAGCAATTAAATATAATAAAGAAACACCAAAAAAACCCGTAGCAGAAAATTACAGGACCATGATTAGTAAAGAAGCAAGCAAAAACATACAACAAAACCACCAGATACGAGATGTGAAAGGAAACGTATTATCATCAAGGATATCCTTTACTACTTTGAAATATCTCAAGTCCTTCTCTTTCCATAATGTCAAGCATGTAGCAATTGGTTGTATGAATAGTCAAATCAAGGTCCATCAATTGAATATGCGACAAACAAGCAAGTTCCCTCAAGCAAGCAATAAAAGGAGATTTTTCCCTACAATAAGATCATCAGTCATTAGGTACACAAGTTATTTCTAAGGATATTATTATTCATGCAATATTTTTGGCCATAAGGAAATTTATTGCAAGACTTATGCAAAGAAAAGTAGAAGTGCATGGCAGGAAAAGGAAAATTCATATGTGGATAATAAAACAATAAGACACAAGCCCTTTCATCCCTTTCTTGGTCACACAATATGCTATTTATGTGAAAATCTTGTCCACATGGCCAAAGATTACAAGCTTCCTAGTGCCTTAAATAAACTAGAGAGAAGAAGGAGGTTACTCAAAACATACCAAACAATATGCTAGAAGGAAATGCATAGAGTAGAAGGCAACCCACCAAATTTTGGAAAAAGAATAAAGAGCATCTAGTGACTTCAATGAAAAAGTGAAGTTAGTTGGCCTTAGGGATAGATTCTCAATGAAACGTAGGCACTCGTGAACAAAGAAGAATGCAGTCAGTGTTAGAGTAGCTTTCATGAAGTTTGAAGCCTCTCAAGGGGAGAGAAGCCCCTAGAGTGTTTTGGAAGAGATATCAAATATGATGATACTTTGATGAAAAGGTTGAACTTGATCATAAATACACAAGAACTTAGAATGAAAACTAAAAATGAAAGAGAAGACACAAATCCTTAACTAAGTTTCAAAATGAGTTGATTTGATTTCTTTGTGAAGATGAATGTTCAATTGTTAGTAAATAGTAGTATTCTTGCTACCAAAGTTGCACATGAAGGGTGGTAGAGACCTGATGATTTACCAATGGTTAGCGGAACAAATGAAGAGAGTTTAAATTCTCATTTGGGGTACTTAAAAAGTGTTTAAGCAAGACACTATTATTTACTCAACACTTATATTAATATTAAATAAAGGAGTCCAACTTCAAGAAATCTTTCAATGTTGCTGAAAGAATAAGGGAAGATGACTTATGATATGGGTAGAATTACAATGATTCCCACTTTTTCCTCATTGAGTAACATTAAAAAAGATATTTTCTAACATGACGAAAAGTCTACAAAGAGAATCTATTCTTGATGATTTTCAATTTACCAAGTTACATCTTGTGTTCTTAATGGTTACTACACTAGATGGACTTTTGATACATGATAAGACAACTGATTTGACAAAGGGTGTTGTGAAAGTTGTCCAAGATCTTTATCATGTTGTAAGCCATGATTTTTTTCATATAATATAAGAGAGCACTATGACACCTGGAGGACCCTGGCAAAAGCAATGAATGAAGAGTGATTGTTCTAAAAGCTAGAATGGCCCAAAGATGCAGAATTAAGACAACAAGTCAAACAGTTTCATTTACCCTTGACTATCAAGGACTTTGTTGCCAATATTCCAAGGAATTTGGAGGCAAGCCATTGATTATGATTTTTCAGAAATTCCTTGTCCATGAAAATGATACCAACAAAACTTGTGCAATAAATCCTTTCATTCATTATGTTTATGCCATATTACAAGGAAAATGTTATGTATAGTATAACTGAATCTAAAAAAAGAAGAAGATTTTTTTAGAATGTATCAGATAAGATGAACATAAACTTCTATCAATGCTTAAAAAAAATCAAATGACCTTTTGGAACTATATTTATGGGTTTCTTATAGATGGCATAAATTAGCTAGAACTATTCAAGGTATTATGTACCATCAAAAAGCACTTATGCTAGAAAGTGATAGGGAGGGGTTAGTCTATGATGAACTTGAGAATGTCCTCTCTAATTCAAATATAACTAGTATGCATCTGTACAAGTTGTCTCAAGAAACATATGCACAAGAGGATTTGAAGTTCACATATGTTTTATCTTGCCAATCTATGGAAATTAGAAATTTTTCTCACCTTTTTCCAGCTAATAAATAATTATTGAAATCTGTGAAAGGTATCCTAGCAATACCTAATATGGATATGCAAGGAAAGGAATTAGTAGCAATAAGGAGTATTCTTGAACTTAACAATACAAATGCCCAAGTGTTCAAATATTTTCTCCATCTTGAGTATCCATTGAAGAGACATGGATGCAAACTTAAAGAATTGATGTTAGATGATAAATAGGGAATGCCTTAACAAATGAATTTAAATGAGGCCAATCAGAAATATTGTGGGGAATTGTCTTATAACAACTACCAAATAAGAAAGAAAGTGAGAGAGGTCATCATTGCAAATTGATTGATTTATTTAGGGAGGAATGACTGTATATGTTTGGTTATAGAATAATTTGGTGAAGCATGAATTCCATACTCAAATGGAGTTACAAAATTAGTTGATAAAGATATTGACATTATAGGAAATCTCACACTTACTCAAAATAGGTTCGTGGAATTAAACAAGAAAACGAAACATGTAAACAAAAAGGGATAGAAAATGCACTTTCTTGAGAAAACATGACATAAAAGATAGATTGTTTAGAGTTGAACAAGGTTTGAGGAATGTTTCTGAATGAGAAATTGAGCTTTCAACTAAGTTGGAAAATACCAAGAGAAAAAAATTAATGCAAGAGTTACAAAGACTTGAAATTGAAATGGGCATACACAAGACTGGAGAGCATTATGATATTTGGAAGCTAAGAATACTTTGGTGTTTCAATGGAATATGTGTTAATAGGATAGTCATTACAATAGGTGCATTATCCAATCAGGAAAACGTCTCAAACTTGAATTATGCAGATAACAATGATAGAGTTGTCATCTTATGCATATTACAATGACAAACATATGATCCTACGTTACAAGTTAGGAGAGAAGAAACAAATGCAGAATATGCTAGCAGATCAGAGATGCATAAATGTCAATGGAATGTTACATGGATGTGTTATGGTCATAAGTATGGCAAGAATATTGATGAGTGGGAATGTTACATGAATAGATGGGATGATATGCCAAGAATGTAGATGAATGGAACATTGCATAGTCAAAAGAATGCCACAATGCAAAAACTTGTGAATGCTAAAATTGTTTCATAGTTTTCATTGTGAGAAGAATGTCAAGTGAAAAGCATGAGAACAAGAGCTATGTATTAAAGGATGGAAAACAAGAGGTTCACAAAGTGAAAAACTCCAGAGAATATTAGAGGGTTCCAAAGGTAGTGTTAATTATCTTGTGTGCACTAAGGAGAATCTCGTAGGAACATAAATCAACAAAGGTAGCAACAAAGGTTTTGGTTTTTTGAAAAATTTGATCCAAAGAAGCTTGGAAAGTAAGGTGATCAATTATCTAGGGTGATGCTTTATTTGCTTCTCGATACTAGTGGACAAAGGTGGAAATCTCACCAGTATCATGTTGAGACAAAGGTGGTGGCGATTTCTTAGATCAAAGATGTGGTATTTGAGTAAAACTAAATAATTCCCATGCATGAAGTCGAATCACGATACAATGCATTCTTCGGTGTTTCAATGATGATATGTTAATGCATTAATTATGTAGTATTCAACCAACTACATTTATTATAAACAAGGATTATCAAGGATTATCGAACTCTCAACATCTCTCTATTATGGGTAGATCAACTACATGGAATTATATGTTGAACTTGGCCTTGAAACACATAAACCCATCAATGGGCTTGAACTTCAACACGAAAAAGTTATTACATCATAACCAGTATATGAAACTATTGATTCAGTTCAAAAAATTGCATATTTCATTCCATATTAAACAATATTTCTTGGATATTTAGGTTTGAATCGTTATTATTTTCCAACTGGATAACACTCTTAGTTTTAAATAAAACTTAGAGAACTACTAAAAATATTTGGAACAAGCGTTTGTAGTGTTGCTTAGAGAGAAGTTGTTAGTTAACATGAAGAAGTGTACATTCAGAAAACATGGACTTGTGAATGTTAGATGTCATGATATCCAAGATGGAGTCTGGAATGAACATTTGTTTAATTGAATATTTCAACCATTGTTAAGTGGACACAATTTAAGAATGTCCATGACCTACAAAATGTCATGGAAATGGTTAATTATTTACAAAAGTTTATCGAACACATTTATGATGTCGCTTTTCCACTTAACTTGTTAAATCGACATCATGCCTAGTTCAACTGGGAAGCAATACAACATGAAGCATTTCGAAGAGAGAGAGAGAAAGTAGTGATTTCTCCCACCTATGCATTACTTGAATATAATAGACCTATGAACTTTGGAATGGGGGGGCATTTGAATTGACACACAATTGAATGATATAGTTGGTGTCAATGAGAATTGGTTTTTACTTCAATTATGATTCAATTATTTCAATGGAATCCATGGAAATTATAGAACTTTTAAATGTAAACATAAAACCCAATTTATTTGTTGGAGTTATTCCGAAGATCATTTCCAAGGCAAATTGTCAAGTTGGGACCAATTTCATGAAATAGTTGTTTATGCCAGAGTGTCTTCACTATCCTAAAAGTGAGTGTTGATTTTTATTTTTCAGACCATGCAATAACTCCTCAACACAAATTGATTTGTATTTTACATTCCTTCAGGTTGGTCTTTATTATATACATGAGGGAGAGACTGTTCACTTCATCTCCTGATGACTGTTCATATTACTTATTATTTATTTACATTCTATTCATCCAATCCTGATGATTAGGTGTCAACATTCCCCCCCTTAATCTGAAGGGATGTTGGTGAGTCCAAGCATCATTCTGAATAATTCAAGCTTTTCTCTTTCCAAGCG
>APFE030745776.1:148459-167359 GCA_000404065.3 Pinus taeda
TTCATCTTGCATTAGAACAGCACCATTTCCATTTCCTGAAGCATCACATTCCACAATAAAGGTTTTTGTGAAGTCCGGTGTAGCTAAGACCGGTGCTTGGCACATTGCCTCTTTAAGATGTTCAAAGGCCTTTGTTGCTTCTGGAGTCTATGAAAATGCATCTTTCTTCAATAATGTTGTTAGAGGTGCTGCTATTCTCCCATAATTCTTAACAAACTTGTGATAATACCATGTCAACCCGAGAAATCCTCACATATGCATTATGGATGTGGGGATTTTCCATTCCTTAATGTATTTAATTTTGCTAGGGTCTACCTTAACTCCTTCATGAGATACAATATGACCCAGATATTCCACCTCTTGTACTGAAAAGAAATATTTCGATCTTTTTGCATATATTTGTTTCTCCTCCAATAGTCGTAGCACCCTGTCAACATGTTCAACATGATCCTTCCAAGACTTGTTGTAGATTAGTATATCATCAAAAAATACTAACATAAATTTTCGAAGGAAGGGTTTGGAATTCATCAAACCTTGAAATGTAGAAGGTGCATTGGTAAGGCCAAAAGGCATGACCAGAAATTCATAATGACCCTCATGAGTTCTAAATGGTGTTTTCGAAATGTCTTCAGTCTTCATTCTAATTTGATGATATCCTAAATGAAGATCCAACTTGGTGAAGTAAATTGATCCATGCAATTCATCTGGTAATTCAACAATGACAGGAATGGGAAACTTATCCTTAATAGTGAGCTTGTTAAGCTCCCTATAATCCAGACATGATCCATCCTTCTTGTGCACCAATACTGCTAGAGTAGAGAATGAACTTTGACTAGGTTGAATTATTACCAGCCTCAAGCATTTCTGCAACCATACATTCAATTTCACTCTTTTGGGCATAGGGATATTTGTATGGCTTATGTTTGGAGGAACACTTCCTGGAATCAAATGAATAGCATGATCATGATCACAAATAGGTTGTATACCTTTGGGAGTCTCAAATACCTTGGAATGATTGTCCAATAATTTTTGGAGATCTGAAGAAATAGATGATTTCGATGTGGAAACATCTAGTGAACATAATTGTGCAATTACACCTCTTTGCTACTTTTTTAGAGGCTTTGTCATACTGTTAGAGCTGATTATCTTTCTCGGTTTTCCTGCAGCACCCCTTAATTCAACTTCCTTTCCTTCTGCAGAAAATTTCATGAAAAGTTCTTGAAAATTAAAACTTGTTTATACCCAAGGATTGTAGCCATTGGACTCCTAGTACAACATCAACACCTCCCATTGGAATGGAAAGCATTGGGATAGTCAGTACATATTATCCCATGGATAGCTTGATATTATGGCACTTTCCAAAGCAATTTATTGTTCATCCATTTGCAACCATCACTTGACACTCCGGTGTTGGATATAGGAAGCAATTCAATTCTTTTGCTACCTTACAATGAATAAAATTATGGGTACTTCCTCAATCAATCAACACTATTACCTTTTTCTTCTTGATTTGTCCTTCTATCCTGATGGTTTGAGGAGTGGTAATTCCCGCTATCAGGCCAGGAAGTAACTCCGTTAGGAAAAATTAATTTGTGTGTACTATTCCATCAAGTAGGTCTTCATTATATACATGAGGGAGAGACTGTTCAGTTCGTCTCCCGGTGACTGTTCAGATTTCCTATTTATCTATTTACATAAATTCACCCAATCACAAGGATTAGGTGTCAACATTCCCCCCCTTAATCTGAAGGGATGTTGGTGAGTCCGAGCATCATTCCGAATCGTTCAAGCTTCTCTCTTCCAAGTGCTTTAGTGAATATGTTTGCAATTTTCTTATTTGTGGAACAATGACGAAGATGGATTGTTTTGGCCTCAACATGATGTCGAATCAAATGATATTTAGTATTGATGTGCTTCATTCGATCATGGAAATTTTGGTTCTTGACTAACTTTATTGCAGAGGTATTTTTAATCATGGGTGGAGTTTCTTGTACTTGTTTTACCTACAAATCTTCAAGAATTCTCCTGAGCCACACAATTTCTTTTGTTGCTTCAGCTGCTGCCACGTATTCTACTTCTGTTGTGGAATCTGCTGGAACTGATCATTTACATGATCTCCAAGAGACAACTCCTGATCCAAGACTCATAGCATATCCTAAAGTTGATACCCCAGTTTCTTTGTCTCCATCGATGTCTGAATCAGAGTATACAATCAAGTTGAAGTCGTCCACCTGTGTATACTTGATTCCAAAGTCTTCAGTTCCCTTCAAGTACCTTAGAACTCCTTTTGTAGCAGACCAATGTCCCTCACAAGGCTTTTGCATAAATCTGGAGAGGATTCCAATAGCAAACGAAATGTCTGGTCTAGTAGTAGTTAGGTAGTTCAGACTTCCTACAAGCTGTCTATACTTTGTTGCATCCTCAAATTCTTTTCCTTCAATAGATGTGAGCTTTAAGTTTTGTTCCATTGGAGTAGTAAGAGGATTGCACTCTATCATGCCAAACCTGTTCAACAAATCTCCAATATAATTCTTTTGAGAAATAAACATGAACTTTGGATGTTGGGTTACTTCAATGCCAATATAGTAATGAACATAGCCCAAATCAGTCATTTCAAAACTTTTCCTCAATTCCTTGTTTATGGATGCAATGTAGCTTTCATTGTTCTCTGTCATCAAAAGATCATCTACATATACCACAAGATATACAACTGTTTTTCCAGCTTTCTTGACAAATAAAGTTGCATCATCAAGATCAAAATGTTTGAAATTGAGTTTCAGAAGGTGCTCAGTTAATTTTTCATACCAGGCTCGCGATGCTTGTTTGAGGCCATACAATGACTTCACAAGTTTGCATACTTTATGTTCATGTCCTTTCAGCAACAAATCCTTTAGGCTAGGACATAAAGACATTCTCTTTTAGATCACCATTCAAGAAGGTAGTTTTTATATCCATTTGATGGACTTTCCAACCGTTCTAAGATGCTAGTGCAAAGATTGTCTGGATGGTAGCCCATCTTGTTGTGGGGGCAAAAGTGTCCTCATAATCGAACCATTCCTTTTCTGCCAAACATTTCTCCACAAGCCTATCTTTGTTCTTGTCAAGTGAGCCATCAGCGTTATACTTGTTCTTGAAGACCCACTTGCAGCCAATTGGTTTGGTTCCTAATGGAGGATCACCCAGCTTCCAAGTGCCATGTTTTATGAGGGCATCATACTCCTTTTGCATTACTTTTTTCCATTCATCATGAGAAGAAGCTTCCTTGAAGGAATTTGGCTCAAAATCTGTAGACAAGTTCAATTCACAATCATAAGAAACATCCATATCAACAGGTGAATTAGAGTCATCTACATCACCTCCATTTTCCCAGTTTGAATTTCTGGTTCCTGTCTTTCCAATGTCACCAGGATGAACACTTTCAAGTGTGTTTGTCAGCCACCTTGGGGGACCTTTCTCAAATGGTCCAAGCTGCTCTGTTGATTGAGTTGGGACTGAATCAAGATTGAGTCTCCCAATTCTATCAATCACATCACTTAAAGCATCATCTGTTGTTGGAGTTTCATGTGGGGGAGAATGTTCCTCAGAAGAAGATTCCACATGTTGATCTAGTATAGGAATCCCCCCTTCAAGATGTGCAATCTGATTATCAAAATTTTGAAATGATTTTGCTTTTGCGAATCTATCCAAGCAATCAAGTTGCCGCTCAACAACATTGTCAGTTTTGGATGATTCAAGAAAAATTACATCTCTAGATACAACAAACTTTTTATTTACTTCATCATAGTGATGATATGCCTTGGAGGTGTTTGAATACCCCAGGAAGATACATTTACGACTTCTAGCACCAAGTTTTTTTCTATGTACCTTTGGTATCAAGGCATAACAGGTGGAACCAAAGACCTTGAGATGTTTTACTGAAGGAACATGTCCATACCACATTTCATATGGAGTCTTGTTTCTAATAACATTAGATGGACATCTATTCTTTATATATGCAGCACATAGAACAACATCAACCTAAAACATTATCTTTACATTTTTTAAGAAGAGCATGGATCATACCATATTTAAGATTGTCCTATTCATTCTTTCAACTACACCATTCTGTTTGGGATTATAAGGCACAATTGTTTGATGTTGGATCCCATGTTGGCGAAGATAGTTTTCAAATTCATTTGATGTGTATTCTTTTCCATTATTAGTGTGAATAGACCCAATATGAGATTGTGTATCATTTTCAATCCATTTATGAAAGTTCTTGAATGTTTGAAAAGCATCATATTTGTTCTTCAATAAATAAATCCAACACATTCTGGTGTAGTCATCATATAATTATTTCCATTTGCAGAAGGAACAAGCATTGGACCACATAAATCTAAATGAATGAGTTCAAGTTTTCTATTTTCTGTTGAATGTGAATCATGAAAATATTGTTTGCTATGCTTTCCTAGAATGCAAGCATCACATTGCTTAAATTTTCTAGGAATTGTAGGCAAACCAGCAACACCATTTTTCTTCAACAAGCGGAGGCTGTCATAGTTCAAATGTCCAAGTCTAGCATGCCATAATAAACTTGATGGAAGTGTACCTTCTTCATGATGAGAATTGTATGAGAAATTTTGTGCACGAGAAGAGGTACCTTGCAGCTTGAGAAGCCTTTCTTCTTCTATTCCCCTCATGAAAAATAAGTGGTCAGATGATTTTCTCACCTCAAGATTTCCATCAAACATATGAATGGAGTGATCTTGTTGGTGGACGTGGACCAAGGACCGCAAGTTTCTCTTCAGCTGTGGGAGGTAGAGAACATGATGCAGAAGAAAGTTTGGAAGACCAGGTAATTGAAGCTTAATTGTGCCAAGTCCTGATGGCTTTAGTTTTTATTGGTCTACAAAGTATACTGCTCCATCAACATTGTTAGTAAATTCTTCAAAAAAATCTTTTCTATGGGTCATGTGGTAGGTTGCTTTTGAATCAAACACTTAATAACTTTTCCCAGAAGCAAGTGAAGCATTAAATAAATCTTCATTTACCCCAATATTATATTGTGCCACAACATAGTGAGCGGATTCAGGTGCTTTACCTTTGTCTATATCATTAATTTTACCTTTTTGTTGGTTTCTTTGTTGCTCAATTTTGTCCCATGGTAACTTTCATGTAGAGGCATCATGTGATCCATTTCTTTTGCAGCGTATGCAATGCAAATTTACCTTTTCTCCTTGAGAGTGTCTGCCCCCATGCCTCTAAAATATCTTCCTCTTCCTCTTCGACCACCTCTTCCTTTTGAAAAATCTTGAGTAAGATTATTTTATTTGTGAGCAAGGCACACAACCTCCTCAGAAGATTCATGGGCTGTCTTCTTTCCAAAAACTTTCTCTCTTTCAGCAAACTTTTTCACAAGAGAGTCAAAGGTGATATCTTTGAGATTTCCATTTGTTTGCAATGACTCAAGATAATTGGAGTAAGTAGGATAAAGTGCCTTGAGAAAAGTGATCAGAGGAATATCCAATTCAACCTTAGTGGATTTGATATCATGCATTATAGATTTTACTTTGGATGCAAAAGCAAGAGGATCATTATTTTGCAATTCAAGAGTGGAGAGTTTGATCATGATTTGAACAACTTCAAGTGCAGAATGTGAGTCATAGAGTTCTTTCAGATTTTGTAAGCCTTCAAAAGCAGTTGAAAATGCGAAATATGGAAACTCACCTCTTCATTTACAGATGTTACGATTAATGCATAAGCTTTGTTGTTCTTGGTTTTCAAAATGATGAGATCTTTGTATGAGATAGGTTGTTCTGGCTCTTTGTCTCCGTCTCCAACACACACTCCTTTCCACAACTCATTGAAAATAAAGGTGTGTTTTATCATCCAGGACCACTCAGGATAGTTCTCCTTGCTAGTGAGAACTATTCCCACAATGGATATGATTGAATGCATTGTAAAATCTTGTACTCTAAAAAAAATGTGTACTGTAAAAAAAATATACTTTTGTTGGCAAAAATGTGCTTCAGAATAATAGAGCCTTATTCTTCCTTCTTGATTAGGTAAGAATTTTATTTAATATACAAAGAGTAAAATTGTATTCTATATAGAATGTCAACTGCTCAAATGCCTATCATAACTTGAATTCTGATGTAATTGGAATTTGTCAAAAAAATGGACGGATGCTTTTCTAAAAAATTAATGGTATCAAAGTGTTCACTTTTCACCGCAAGTAGGCGTGTTGATCATACTTTATAATCACACTCTTAAATAAATCTTCATGAAATAAATCTTCAAAAAATAAATCTCTATTAAATAAATCTCTTCACTACACGCATATATGAGAAATCTGGTAATACGGATTTGTCCAAGAACAAACCCAAGCCTCCAACAATGTCCAGGATACTAGCAACAATGCTCTCAACACAGCAGCCACACCATGCTCTCAACGCAGCAGTTACACGATGCTCTCAATGCAATAAATACACCATGCTCTCAATGCAGCAACTACACCATGCTCTCAACACAACAACTACACCATGCTCTCAACACAGTAGTCACACCATTCACGCAATAATTCAGTGATTCTCTCAATGCAACAACGTGGAATGAGCATATCTCCAGCAGTGTGGAATGAACAACGGTTCAACAATCCATCCTGACACATGGTAGAGATGGCCTTCAGTCCGCTCAGAACAGTTATGTAGCAATACAATTATGTAGTGGGCGCAGAACAATGATGCAACAATACAATTATGCAGTGGGTACAGAACAATTATGCAGCAATACAATTATGCAGTGGTTATAAAAAATACCACATGGACAGTATGGCAAAGAGCCCAAAGAGCGCAGAGAATAGAGGGATAGAATATGGCAGACAACTGATACAAGGAGTTACAACACAAAAGCTAATTTTGGGAGTTGGCTCTGATACCATGTTAGACCATGCAGTAATTCCTCAACACAAATTGATTTGTATATTACATTACTTTAGGTTGGTCTTTATTATATGCATGAGGGAGAGACTATTCACTTCATCTCTCGATGACTGTTCATATTACTTATTATTTATTTACATTATATTCACCCAATCTTGATGATTAGGTGTCAACATTATTGATCCCCTTTCCAATGGTGTCAAAGGGTGGAGGGGGTGGCGGGGGGTGTTTAGAAAAAATAAGGGGAAATAATTATTAGAACATAAGGGGAGGATCAAATCATTGTTTCCATCAATGCAAAAGGGGAGTATTGTTGGAAACAATATCATTAATGGAAAATGACATATCATGTCAAGAAAAGGGTCATTGTGTAATGTGAAGTAACTTCTTGTGAGAAGCCTAAAAGATAAAATTTAAAGTCTAAGTTGTATTTGATTTGACACAATTAATTTTCCACAGTTGATTTGACATATTCAACATTGATGCATTAATGGTGTTGAGCGTGTATTCAGTATTTGAGGTATTCAATAAGTATGTATTGTTTACCCCATGTATGCATTATTGATTAGCTATGGTCTTTCACATGTTGTGATGTGAATATATCACAAATGTTGTGATCAAAAAGTGTTGTTAGAATATGTGGTCAAGTGTAGAGGTGCATGAAAATGTTGTGATGCAGGTGCATAAAAATGTTTTCATCTAAATGATTAGCATTGCTTTGTCCTTGGATCATACAATCATTAAAGTAGTCGATAATAATATTTTAATATTATTTTTGGATTATTAATTTTGTTTCAATATTTAAATACGAAAAATGTGAAATAAATAGATGGAACACAATGAGTGTTATGAAAGCATCTCACAAAATAGATGAAAAGATAGATCAATGACTTGAGAAATAGATTCTTCGAGGGGGAACCTCCTTTAAATCACATAAATGAAAAATTATTGGATGACATAAATGAGAAGACCTCCTTTCTATATAT
Organism: Pinus taeda; assembly: GCA_000404065.3. Classification (NCBI taxonomy): domain Eukaryota; kingdom Viridiplantae; phylum Streptophyta; class Pinopsida; order Pinales; family Pinaceae; genus Pinus; species Pinus taeda. The sequence goes on from APFE030745776.1 coordinate 156,366, forward strand.
AGGAGTCTAAGGGGTCACAATATAATCAAAGTCTACATAACAATAATAATGTAAGATCACAACAATAACAATAGCGAGCTTCTATGGGACACAACAATAACAATATGGGGGATACATTAACAATAACACTCAGGGGACTACACTATTATTATAAGTACCTAATAGGCCCCTCTCCTTAAAAAGAAGTGTTGTCCTCAACGCTTGAGTAGTTTTGGATGCTTGTGTATAAAATTATCATCCTCCCATGTGGGATCTTCAATAGGTAAGTTCTTCAACTTAATGAGATACTTTGAAAATGATCGATTTCGTAGTTGTCAATTTCTTGTTCTTGTGACCACTTTAGACTCCATTATGAATTTTCTTTCTTCGTCAAGATTTGGCACTATTGTTTGAACTAGGAGCTTTTCATCAATAACCTTCTTTAAGCATGAAACATGGAAAACTGGATGTACTCGATAATATGTATGCATCTCCAATTTGTATGCCATAGTACCAATATTTTGCAACACCTTGTAAGGACCATACTACTTGGGTGATAATTTATTATTGTTCTTAGCTTTCTTAAGGGACATTTGTTTGTATGGTTGTAGCCGTAAAAACACCCAGTCGCGTACGTAAAAAATTATTTCACTACGATGTTGAATTTCTTGTTGTTTCATTTGATTCTATGCCAGAGTGAGGTTATCCTTTAAGAGTTGGAGAAATTGTTGTTGATGATTGATATGATCTTCCACAGCTTGAACCTTAGAATTTTCTCTTAAAGATGATGTGATGGATGGTGGATGATATCCATAAAATGCCATAAATGGGGTCCCTTTTGCTGCAGTATGGAAGGAAGTGTTATACCACCATTCATCCAGAGGTAACCACTTGACCCATTATATTTTTTTATTGGATACAAAGCAACAAAGATATTCTTCAAAACATTTGTTCACTATCTCAGTTTTCCCATCAAGTTGAGGATGATAAGATGAACTATGAGCTATTTGAGTACCAAGAAAAGAAAATAATTCCGTCCAAAATTTTCTAGTGAAAATGGGATCTCTGTCACTTACAATAATCTTTGGGTTTTCTTGTAGCTTTGAACTATTTCCATAAATGCAATAGAAATTGTACTCGATTTAAAAGGATGAGGTAATGGAAAAAAGTGTGCATGCATGGTAAGTCTATCAACTACCACCATGACATCACTGTTTCCTTCAGAATTGTGAAAACCTATGATAAAATCCATTGAGACATCTTCCCAACACTGACTTGGAATGGCTAAAGGTTGTAATAGACCCAGGGTCTTACTTGTCTCAACTTTATTTTGTTGGAAAACCAAACATTCTGTGACAAACTTATGAATATCTGATTTAAGACCCTCCCAAAAAAATTCCTTATTGATCACGTGATAAGTTTTTAAAAATACCGAGTGCCCTTCAGTGGAGGGGGTGTGAAATTCCAAAAGAATCTTTTGTTTGAGTTGGGAATTCTTACAAAGATATAAGTGATTTTTGTACCATAACGAATCAATTTTCGAGCTAAATGTATCGATGTGCTGGGGTCTTGTTACAACTTTTGAATGAGTGTACACACCTCTTCATCATTATTCCATTCATCCCTTTATTCAGTTATCCAATCAAGTTGGATGGTAGAAATGGCACAAAGCAATGCTTCCACATCCTCATCCTTTCTTGAGAGTGCATTTGCAACAACATTTTGCTTCCCCTTTTTGTATATGATTTCAAAATCATAACCCAACATATTTATGACCCATTTTTTCTGTTGTTCTAAAGACAATATTTGTTAAAAAAGTATTAAAGACTATCATGATATTTTTTTGCCTTGAATTGTCTTCCCATTAGGTAAGGTCACCATTGCTTTAGTGTATGTGGTATTACCAACATTTCCTTCTTATAAAAAGGTTTGCGTAAATGCTTTCCTATGATTGGATGACTTTCAAAAGAAATGGGTCTTCATTATTTCATTAAAACACCACCAATTACATTTCTTGAGGCATCACATTCCACAATAAAGTTTTTTGTGAAGTCTGACACAACTAAGAATGGTGCTTGGCACATTGCATCTTGAAGATGTTCAAAGGACTTAGCTTCTTATGGAGTCCAATAAAATGCATATTTCTTTAGTAATTTTGTTATAGGTGCTACTATTCTCCCATAATTCTTAACAAACTTGTGATAATATCCTGTCAACCCAAGAAATCCTTGAAGATGCTTTCCGGTTGTGAGGATTTTCCGTTCCTTAATGGATTTAATTTTGTTAGGGCCTACTTTAACACCCTCATGAGATACAATATGACCCAAATATTCCACCTCCTATACTCCAAAGAAACATTTGGATATTTTTGTATATAATTGTTTCTCTTCCAATAGTTTGAGCACCATGTCAACATGTTGAACATGATCCTTCCAAGATTTGTTGTAGATTAGTATATCATGAAAAAATACTAACACAAATTTTCAAAGGGTTTGAAAATGGAATTCATAAAATCTTGAAATGTGGAAGGTGCATTGGTAAGGCTAAAAGGCATGACAAAAAATTGATACTGACCCTTATGAGTTTTGAATATTTTTTTTGGAATGTCTCCAGTATTCATTCTAATTTTATGATATCCTGAATGAAGATCCCTCTTGGTGAAGCAAATTTATCCATGTAATTCATCCAACAATTCGTCAATGATAGGAATGGGAAATTTATCTTTAGTAGTGATTTTATTGAAATCCCTATAATCCAGACAGATATGCCATGATCCATCCTTGTTGTGCACCAATACTATCGAAGTAGAGAAAAAACTTTGACTAGGTTGAATTATACCGTCCTCTAGCATTTTTGCAACCATACATTCAATTTCACTCTTTTGGGAATAGGGATATTTGTAAGGCCTGATGTTTGGAGGAACACTTCCTAGAATCAAATGAATAGCATGATCATGATAAAAAGTAGGTGGGATATCTTTGGGAGTCTCAAATACCTTGGAATGATTGTCCAAGACCTTTTGGAGATCTAGTGAAATATATGATTTTGATGTTTGAATCTCTAGTGAGCATAATTGTGCAATTACGCCTCATTGTTATTTCTTTATAATCTTTTTCATGCCATTAGAGATGATTATATTTCATAGTTTCCCTGTGATACCCCTTAATTCAACTTCCTTTCCTTCCCAAAAAAGATCAAGAAAAGTTACTTAAAATTAAAAGCTATCGTCCCCAAAGATTGTAACCATTGGGCTCCTAGTACAACATCAACACCACCCATAGGAATGTTGAGCATCGGAATATTCAATACATATTCCCCCATGGTTAGCTTGATATTATGGCACTTCCCCAAAGAAATTTATAGTTCCTCCATTTGCAACCATCACTTTACACTCTAGTGTTTGATATAGAAAACAATTCAATTCCTTGGCTATGTTGCAATGAATAAAATTATGGGTACTACCTGAATCAATCAACACTACTATCCTTTTCATCTTGATATATCCTGCTATCTTGAGAGTTTGAGGGTGGCGATTCTTGCCAATGAATTACAAGATATGGCTGAATTCATTTCTTATTTCTTTGAGGTTGGTTCCTACTGTATATCCTCCTCTTTTGATGTTTCTTGTTCCTTTTCTTCCTCCTCTTCACAATCTATGTAAAATAATTTATTCTCATCAGACTTATGACCTTTAGCGTATTTTCTATCACAACTATAACAAAGCCCTTTTTCTATTTTTCTTCCAATTGTTGTGGTGTCAACTTTGTAAGTTGTATAACACTAGGAGCGACAACACTTCCATCTTTGTAGTTGTGAGTGGCAGACTTCCTTGTTGGCACTATTTTGTTTTCAACTTTTCTTGCCACCCTGAATGCCTTCTTCAATGAATTAGATTCCCAAAGGTGAACCTCATGTTGGATGTTATCCTTTAAAGTACCTATGAAGACATCAATCCTATGCTCCTATGGAATATCAATTACCCTGATATTCAATTTTTAAAGTCCTCAATGTGCTCTGCCATTGAACCTTTTTGTTTGAGATTTATTAATTGGCTAAAGAAGGTGTTTCTCTTTGTATTCTCATAATGTGCTATCATTTCCTCTGTAAAAATTGACCAAGTGATAAGTGGTTTACGAGAAAAAAGGAATCATTACCATACTAACTGATTTGATTCTAAATATAAAGATGCAATGCGTACCTTTTGTGTTTGTTTCTCATCATGGAGATCAAAATATTTCTCCATTTGTAGTATCCATGTTACCGGATCCTTGCCATAAAAATTCCTCATATCGATATTTGGAATGTGGTGAGTCTTAATCCCAACATCGGAGTATCTAAAATCATAATTCATATTTCTTTTGTCCTCATCATGATTTTCATGGATTACCTTGTCACCACTCGGAAGCTTTTCTTGCAGCAACTTTGTCAAACCTTCCTTCAAACCTTCCATGTCTGCTTTTAAACCTTCCATATCCCCTTTTAAACCATCTATGTCTCCAGTTATTTTTTTCTCGAAACCATTCATCTTAACATTCATCACTCCCAATTCACTTTTGGTTTCTCTTTGGGAGAGTGAAATTTGTTGCACTTGGTCCTGTAACTTCGACATATCATGTTGTGTTTCTTCCTCTTCTTCATGCGTCATACTAGAGCTTTCTGGATGCTTACTGGGTGTGTCCATTTTTTTTCTTCGAGGCATATTAGAATGAAATAATTATATATATGTTTCTCTATGCCCTTTGAAACACTTCAAATTGATTCTTCAAACAAAATTTATGCAAATTAAAGAAAAAACATACACACAATTTTCCTTGTTTTTTGGAGCTAGATATTGAAATTATTGTATCTTTTTAATTTCATCTCTCCAAGATCTGAAATTATCTAATATAGTAGCCATCTAAGTCTTCTTTCCAATGAGACAAGTTAGACCAAAATTTGATTCTTCAATCTAAATTTATGCCCATTCTCCCATGACTATTTTATTACGGATTGGTTCAGTAGAGCAAACTTGTACATAGTACCATGTGTCATTGTTCAGAGCTTCGACCTTGAAAATGATATAGTGAAAACTAAATTTTAAGAATTTTTAGTCATTTTTTACAAAATTCAAATTTGATGCTTAGAAAGAAAGTTGTGATGATTTTCCGTAGGTCACTTGTTTAACTTATTTGAACTATATCTCAGAACATATAGCAAACCAAGATCTGAAATTCGTACAGAATGTTCACCAATATTTTTTCTCTATATCATAAAAATTTCAACATCTTAATCTTTCTAGAAAAAACGTTATAGCGAAAATACCATGATGACCTTTTTGAAGCAACATAACCCTAGAATCCAAAGCTCTGATACCAAATGCTATGCAACCAGCTCAAAAAATAGAAGAAAAAATATATGAATGACTTGAGAAATAGCATATTTGAGGGGGGAACCTCCTTTAAATCACATAAATTAACAATTCTTGGATCATACAAATGAGAATACATCCTTTCTACATATATGAGTCTAAGGGGTCACAATATAATAAGATCTTGCATAACAATAATAATGTAAGGGCACAACAATAACAATAGTGGGCTTATGTGGGGCACAACAATAACAATATGGGGGATACATTAACAATAACAATAAGGGGAATACACTATTATTATAGATACCTAACAAAGAGTCAACCTTTCGTTTCATATTTCTTGCATGAAATACTAACAACTAGAAAGCTATGTACATAAAAATATATGCTTTTGGGTGGAAAAGTAGTTGGCTTGTTAGAGAGAAGACCGATTTTTGTGAGACCTAGTTTATGAGTTTCTTGACACAAAGAGAAAGAGGGAGAGGAACAAATTTGATGAAGAAATAAGGAGAAGGAGAAAGATACACGTATTTGTAAAGAGATCAGAGACAAAGTACAAAACATAGACAAAGAGGTGGAGGTATTCAATATTAAAGACCATGCAAAATAACACATTAAATCTTTCATTTATTATGGGATTTCTATCTCCTTTTAGGTAGTATCCAAAAAAGAACAGGGTAGAGCCTGTAAGTGGAAGTAGGTGCTTCCAACAAGTTGTATCTAGTGAAATTGAGGTAGGAGCCTCTTATAGGTAGAAATCTATAAAAAAATGATGTAAGTGGAAGTGGGTGCTTCCAAAATATTGTAACTTGTAAAATAAAATAAAGGTTGGAACCTTCTATATGTGGTGCCCACAAAAACATATGTAAAAAGGGAGTGGGTGCATGTTTTACATCACAACAACGAAACATTTGTGGTTTTTCTATTTATGGGTTTCCACTTATATCTCATGTCCACATGTGTTACTTCTATTTGTTGATTCTTATGTTGTAGTGAATGTTGTTTACATGTTAAATATGATTTTCATATGATGTAATGTTTCTCATTTAATAGGTCAGATAATTATAATAAAGAAAAGTAAAAACATAAATTTGATGACTCTGAATGCACTATATTGATTCACCCCCCTCTGAGTATAGTCAAGTTTCCAACAATTGGTACCAGAGTAGGTTCCTTTTGTATCATCTTAACTGCTAAAAGGTAACTTAGTTGAATCATGGATTAACAAAGTGTGTCCATGCTCAATGTTACAAACTTTCAAGAATGGAGAGAGAAGGTGAAATATGAATTGATAGCTTATGGACCTAATGTTTAGAAGCTATTATGTGATGGATATATTAAATATTCCCCTTCAAAGCTAGATAAAAAGAGAAAAAATATGAAAAGTTAGAAGGGGAGGTTGCCTCCATGAGAAATAAGTCAGAAAGGATTAGTATCTCAAAGGAAGCAAATAAAGATAATATTGCAACATCAAAAAGACCTATAGCAGAAAATGATAGGAGCATGATTATCAAAGAAGTAATAAAAAACAGGCAACGAAAGTAGTAGCTAAGGAATGAGCAAGGAAAAGTATTGTCATCAAGGAGATCCTTTTCTCCTTTTAAATATGTCAAGTGCTTCTCTTTCCATAACCTCAAGCATCTAACAGTTGATAATAAAAATAGTCAAATCAAGGTCCATCAATAGAAGATGCAGCAGATAAGGAAGTTTCCTTAAGAAATAAATCAAAGGAGGCCATTCCCTACAATAATATCATCATTCAACAAGTACACACATTCTTTCTATGGCTATTTTTGTTCATGCAATATTTTGGGCCATAAGGCAACTGATTGCAATAATTATGTAAAGAAAAGTATAAGGGCATGGTATGAAAAGGAAAATTAATATGTGGATAATAATACAAGAAGACACAAGCCCTTCCCCCCTTTCTTGGCTACACAAGATGCAATTTATGTGACAATCTTGGCCACATGGCCAACGATTACAAGTTTCCTAGTGCCTTAGATCAAACTAGATATAAGAAGGAGATCACTCAAAGTAGACAAAACAATAAGCCATAAGGAAATGCAGAAAGTATAAGGAAATCCACCAAAGTTTGGAAAAAGAAGAATGAGCAGCTAGTGACTTTAGTGAAAAATTGAAGTAAGCATGTCTAATGGGAGATGCTCAAGGAACTGTAGACACCCATGAATAAACAAGAATTGTTTAGTGTTAGAGTAGCAGTCATGAAGTTTGAATCCTCTCACGAGGAAACCGGCCCCTAGAGTTTTTTGGAAGAGATACCAAATATGATAAGACTTTAACAAAAAGGTTGGTCATGATCATAAAGACACAAAAAATTAGATTAAAAAAGAAGAATGGAAAAGAAGGCATGGATCCTTAACTAAGTTTCAGAATGAGTTGATTTCAATGACTTGTGAATATTATTGTTTAGTTGTTAGTAAACAGTAGTATTCTTGCTACTAAAGTTTCAAACGAAGGTTAGAAGAGACCTAATACTTTACTTATGGTTAGAAAAAAAAATGAATATAGTTTACTTTCTTGTTTAGGGTACATAAAAAGAGTTGAAGCAAGACACTATATTTTACTTGAATGTTTATGTTAATATTAAATAAATGAGGCTTGTAGGTTTTAACCCCGTACAGAATTACTTGCATACAAATTCTAAAACATAGAAAATAAACAATGTGAGAGCATAACACATAAAACACATATACACAGAGATTTTCCCCTGGATCCCAAACCGGGACTACCAACCTGATTTATCATTATGTTCCTTCCAACGTTACAATACATATTTATACATGCCGAAGCATCCAATACTATCGACCGAAAACCATTGCGTCCAAAAACATGCGTGAAAACCATGAACAAAACCATAGGTAGGTCTGCCCAACCTAATATAACTACGTGGGCTAGTCGTGGAAAGAATATAACACAACCTAACATTCTCCCACTTGATGTTTTCTTTCCATAGGGGGCCACAGGAGAGCTTAGTCATTTATCCAACCCTGAAACACCATTGTTTCTCTACACCAAGAGAACTTCTTAGAACTCATAGATTTTGTCAATGCATCTGTAGTATTCTTCAAAGTGTCCACCTTTACTAGCAACACATTTTTGTCTTCTATCATATCCCTCACAAAGTGATACATCAATATGTTTTGTCTTTGAATGATAAGCAGGGTTCTTTGCCAATAAAATTTCACTTTGGCTGTCACAGTCTATCCTTATAGCTCCCTGTACTAACCCCATACTTGAACACAATCTCTGCAACCAAACTGCTTCCTTGCTTGCATAGTGGCTGCCATGTATTCTGCCTCTATAGTTGATAGTGCCACTACAGATTGTTTCTTACTCATCCAACTAACTGCACCTCCAAATAGGTTAAACACATACCCACTTGTAGATCTTCTCTGATCCAGATCTCCAGCCAGTCTGCATCAACAAAGCCACTAATATCCAACACTCTGTCCAATCCTGGTCTTCCTTGGTAGCACAAACCATAATCACTAGTGCCACGCAAGTACCTGAAAACCCGCTTCACTGCTGTCCAGTGCTCCTTCCCTGGTTTTGACATAAACCTGCTCAATACTCCCACTGCATGTGCAATGTATGGTCTAGTACAGAAACATTGCATAAATCAAGCTACCTGGAAATTCACTTGCATATTGGAACATGGATGTTCTCTTCCTCTTCTTGTGTCTTGGGACACTGTTCAGCAGATAACCTCACACCTACAAGAATAGGAACCTTCACCGGTTTACTATCCTGCATATTAAACCTCTGCAATATTGTCTCAACATACTTCCTCTGGTTAAACCAGAGCTTCCTCTTTGCCCGATCTCTTTTAATTTCCATGCCCAAAATATAGTTTGCAGCACCGAGATCTTTCATGTCGAATTTGGAGGACAATTGGGTCTTCAAATCCTGGATAATTCTTTTGTCATTTCCAACCAACAACATATCATCCACATACAAGACCAGATAAATAACACGGTCACCAATTAATTAAAAATACACACAATGATCTGCTTTGCTTCTGGTGAAGCCAAGTCCCCGTATAAATGTATCAAATTTCTGATACCACATCCTTGGTGACTGTTTTAACCCATACAGAGACTTCTTTAACTTGCATACTAGTTCTTTCTTACCCTTCACCGCAAAGCCTTCAGGTTGCTTCATGTAGATCTCCTCTTCCAGATCCCCATGAAGAAACGTTGTCTTCACATCCATCTATTCTACCTCAAAATCAAAAGCAGCAACAACAAATAAAAGTAAACTAATAGAAGCTACCTTGGTAACAGGAGAATAAATATCACCATAATCAATTCTCGACACCTAGGAATAACCTTTTTCTACCAACCGAGCTTTATATTTCTCCACCTTTCCTTCTACATTTTTCTTCTTCTTGAACACCATTTATTGCCAATGGGTTTCCTTCCAGCCGACAACTCCACCAGATCCCAAGCCTCATTTTTGTGCATAGATGCCATTTCATCAACCATGGCCTCTTTCCAGAGTTTTCCATCCTTTGAATCTACTGCTTCCTTCACAGTTCTGGGATCATCATGAGTAATAGATAAAACAAAATTTGAACAGAAGGCAGATGGACTATACCTTTATGGCTGCCTTCTTTCTTGAACTAATCTTCTCACACCCACAGTTTGTGGCTCTTCATTTTCTGATTCCTCCTCTGCTATAGAGTCTGATTCTTCCTCCTTTAGCTCAAACTCTATCTTCTCAGGTTCTTTTGGTTGGAATTCATGTTTAATAACATCTTTCACCTCTCTGAACACCACATCTCAGCTGTACACGACCTTCCTTGTTACTGGGTTCCAAAGCTTATAACCCTTTAAACCATCCTTATACCCAATAAAGATGCACTTTTCAGATTTACTATCCAACTTGGTTCGTCTCTCCTTTGGAACATGTACATATGCATCACATCCAAATACCCTCAGATGTGAAAGAGAGGGTTTCTTACCAGTCCATACTTCTTGTGGAGTCTTATCCTCCACGCTGATGAAGGTGACCTGTTGACCAAGTAACATGCAGTATCCACCGCCTCTGCCCAGAATTCCTGTCCTAACCCGGCACCACTGAGCATGCTTCTTGCCCTTTCCATCGACGTCTTGTTCATTTCTTTCTGCGGACTGCCATTTTGCTGGTGTATATGGACAGTAGTCTTCTCTACCGTGCTATACCACACTCTTACACTTCTTCAAATTCCTTGCTTGCAAAATTCTCCACCATTATCTGTCCTCAGTTACTTTGATCTTCTTTCTCTGGATCTTGATTTTCCACCAAAGCCTTAAATTCTTTAAACCTGTCAAAGACTTCAGATTTCTTCTTAAGGAAATATATCCATGTATTCCTGAGAAGTCATCTATAAATGATACATAGTACACAGACTTACCCAGTGATGGAACTTTCACAGGTCCAAACACATCACTGTGCACAAGCTCTAATATTTGTTTCATCCTCTTACTGCCAGAGGGGAAACTCACCCGATTCTGCTTCCCATATACACAATTTTCACAGAAATCAATCCAGAGAGCTATTACTCATACCTTCTACCATACCTTTACCATGAAGTATTCGAAGGCCCTTCTCTCCAATATGTCCAAGCCTTTGATGCCACAGCATGGTCTTCTCTCTAGAG